>RJWM01028073.1:0-26064 GCA_004363535.1 Dasyprocta punctata | reverse complement strand
GTTGTAGCCCAAGCCAGCCTCAAACTCACAACGTTCCTCCTACCTCAACCTCCCGAGTGCTGGGATTAAAGGCGTGCGCCACCACGCCTGGCTAAGATTTAGTAGCTTACAGCAATACTTTATTTTGATCTCATGGTTGTGTGGTTGGCAGGGGTCTGCCAGTGGGTTCTTCTTTAGGGGTTCGTATGCGTTGCATCAAACAGCACCTGGGGCTGTAGTCTCCTGAATGTCCAGCTGGTCCGGATGGCCCGGCCAGTGTTATGGTCAGGAACAGAAATGTCTCCTGAAGGCCATGTGTTAAAGCAGATGATACAATGGAAAGGTAGTAAAACCTTTAGGAGGTGTAGGCTAGTGGAAAGAAATTAGGTCATTGGGCATGACCCTTAAGAGGATATTGGAACCCTGGCCCCTTCTCTCTCTTTTTGTGTCAGCTGTTGTGAAGTGATTGGCTTTGCTCCACACAAGCCTCCACCATGATATTTTGACTCACTCCGGGTCTGAAACAACAGAACCAGCTGACCATAGGCTGCAGTTTCTGATACATGACAAAGAAACCTTTCCTCATTTAAGTCGTTTCTCTTAAGTATTTTATCATAACTACAGATGTCTGACTCACACAGCTCATGGCTCCTCCGTGTGACTTCTTTCTGCAGCAATGTGGCCTACGTTTCTTTTTTTAATTGCTTGTTTGCTTTGTTTTTTTTTGAGACACAGTCTTGCTATGTAGTGCAAGTTGGCCTTGAACTCACTATGTAGTCCAGGCTGGCCTTGAACTCACTGCAATTCTCGATCTCCTGAGTGCTGGGATTACAGGTGTGCACCACCACAACTCACTGGCCTAGACTTCTTAAATGGTGGCTAATGACACCATGAACAGGTGCTGATCACTAGTCCTCTCAGGGCGCAGTAGAGAACTAGCAGTATTCTGACTTGACACTGCCGTACTCTGCTTTAAAGGAGTCACAAGTCAGCCCAGGCTGAAGGAGGTAGGGGAAGAGACTCCACTTCCTTATGGAGTAGTGACAAGGAGAGAGGGTAATGCAAGCTGCCACTTTTGAAGAAAAGCTACTACTCAGAACAAGGCTTCTGGTTCTGGCGTCCATTCCTAAGGCTCCTGAGCTACCCAGCTTAGGAGGGCTTTGGCTGGAGAGTATGGGAACATGTAGAAACTCCTGGGCAAATGTCTTAGTTACTTTTCTCATTGCTGAGACAAAATACCTACCATCCAGTGTTAAAGGGGGAAAGGTTTATTTGGCTCAGTTTGTAGAGTTTCACCTGACTCCAAGGCAGGATGGCAGGGCAGAGGAGCACTGCACAGGGAAAAAACTAAAGACAGGCAGAAGGCAGCAAAAGCAAGAAAGGGATCTTAGCAGGTTTTTTCTGCCCCTTTTATACTCTGTGTTATGGTTTGTGTCCGGATGACCCCCCAAAGCATCATGTGGTCATGAGGGACAGGCTTTTCAGGGGTGACTGAATCTCGAGTTTGTGATTGGTCCATTGTCTAGTGCTGGGATTGGGAGTGTGAGTGTTATTCCCCCACCACCACCACCAGGGAAAGAAGTTTGCTTCTCCCCTTTTTGGCTCTTATTGCCTTTGGTATCTTCCACTGCCATGAACTGTTGGCCTCTGCCATGTGCCACTCTATTTTGGAGCCAGCTGATTATGGACTGAAACTTCCACAAACTGCGAGCTAAATAAACCTTTCCTTCCTTCACTTTGGGTGTCAGGTATTTTGTCTCAGCAATGAGGGAAAAGTAACTGAAAGACACTCTGTCTAGGCTACTGGGATTAGGATAGTGCCAAACCAATCAGTGGACTGACTGAGTAATCACACACCCTTAATCCCAGCATCACACACTCTAGATTCAGCCACTTCTGAAAAAGCCCTATGACTGTATGAGGCTTTGGATGGACCTCTGGACACAAGCCATAATAACAGAGAAGCCACTGAGCACCTCAGTCTTTCCATAGTCACCCAGGTCCTGCTGGGTTGCCTAGGGCCATGGGACTTAGGACCTTGGGGTACCAAGGTCAAGGTCAAGATACAGAGGCCTGTAGCTGGCCACTATCCAGCCCAGCCCCACTCCCATGTCCTGACCACCACTGTGACCAAGCAGTTAGATGGCTCCACGGGGGCAGTTTCTGATTATCTACTAGGCAACTTTGCAGGCCCGAGACCTGGGGCTGACCAAATGATCCTCCCATTGAGCCGGCCCATGTTCCCAGCCTTGTTTGCTTGCAGTTCTCAGGCCTAGAGAAGATGGAGCTGTGCTAGGCCAGCCTTGCCTCTCTTATGTATTTCTTGACCTCCCCCCTTTTCCTGCTTCTCAGCGGCAGCTTCCCTTAAATTGGCTCTGCACCCCTCACTTCTCAAATCAGTCCCTACCTGTCAGTTGATTTCTCCCTTCCTTTGTCCCAGTCCCTGTCCAGTCTCATTCTTCAAGCATTATTGTGCACTGTTGATTGAGATGGGCCCAAAGGACACCAGGAACTCCCATTCCAAAGTTCATAGAATGTTTCTTGTGGCTGCTATTACAAATTACCCCACACTGGATGGTTTCAGATGAGAAATTCAGCCAGGGATTTAGCTCAGTGGCATAAGCACCTGCCTGGTAGGTGTGAGGTTGTGAGTTCGATCCCTGGTATCAAAAAAAAAAAAAAAAATACAGATGAGAAATTTATTGTCTCACTGTTCTGAATGCCAGAAATTCAAGGTCAAGGTGTCAGCAGAGCTGGTTCCTTTTGAAGGCCTTGGAAGAATCCATTTGCTGCCTCTCTCCCAGCTTTTTGGTGGCTGCCAGCGATCCTTGGCATTCCTGGGGTTGAAGACACATTGCTTTAATCACTGCCTCCGTCCTCATGTGGACATTTCTTCTCAGTGCCCAACTGTCCTTTTCTGGTTCCTACTTAGAGCCCATCCCAACTACTGTGAGCTTATCTCAGCCCTTATCTCACTTATATTTATAAGGATCCAATCTCCCAAGAAACTCACATCCTGAGGTGCCATATAAAACAGAGAGGGACACCAGGACACCCTTTACGTGGCCTCTGCACATTCATCCCACTCAGGCCAGAGGGTCTTTCCATCCAGATGCCAGCTTCTCCGGGTAAGGTCCCCAGCCGGGGATAGAACTCACAACCTCACGCCTGTTAGGCAGGTGCTTATACCACTGATCTAAATCCCCAGCCCTATTTTTTGAGACAGTGTCTCACTATGCAGTTCAGGCTGGAGTTGAACTCACAACTATCTTCTTGCCTCAGCCTCCCGAGTGCTGGAATTAAAGGTGTGCACCACCACACCCAGCTTCATAGCTCATTCTTGTTTGCTTGTTTTTTTTTTTAATTTTTTAAATTTTTAATTTTTAATTTCTTTTGAGACAGAGTCTTACTATATAGTTCAGACTGGCTTTGAACTTACCATCCTCAGGCAGGCCTTATGCTTGTGGCAACCCTCCTGCCTCAGTCTCCTGAGTGCTGGGATTACAGCCATGCACCACCATGCCTGGCTTCTTGTTCTTTTTTTTTTTTTTTTTTTTTTTTTTTTTTTTTTTTTGTATTTGGCTTTCACATTTCCCTTTGGACTACAGCTAAAACTGTGTGCCCTTGTCTGAGTTTCCTCCTCTGTGAAGTGGGCTTGATAAGAGCTACTTCACAGCATTGCCAAGAATATTAAATATAATGAGTTAGCTGGGTGATGATTGTTACTCCAGCATTTGGGAGACTGAGGCAGGAGGATTACCATGAGTTCAAGGCCAGTATGGGCCACATAGTGTGTTCAAGTCTGGGCTGAAGTACACAGCAAGACCCTGTCTCAAAAACCAAAGAGAGGGACAGAGAGAGGGACAGAGACAGATGACTTAGCATGTTCCAGCATATGGGAGGTACCCAGAAACTACAACAATCACAACCATAGATGTAGCCCTACCTATACGTGCTGGGTAGCATGCTAAGTGCTTTACAAGGGTTACCTGATCTAAATCTTGGGGCTCCTGGAGATATTTTTTTGTCTGCATTTCTTGGAAACAAGGAGACTGAAGTTCAGAGGGATTAAGTAACTTGTCCAAGGTCATTCAGTTGGTAAAGTGGCAGCAGGTCTGAGGCTTGAGCGCCCCCACCTTTTTTTTTAATTTTTGGTCTTTTTGAGACAAGGTTTCTCTGTGCAGTTCAGGTTGTCCTTGAACTCATATCATAGTCCAGGCTGGCCTCAAACTCACTGCAATTCTCCTGCCTCAGCCTCCCAAGTGCTGGGATTACAGGCATGTACCATCATGCCCTGCGCAAACACTTTAGCCAGTTACAGCCCAAGCCTAAACCCAAGGTGATGTGACTAAGAATAATAATGTCTGCCCCATGGTCCTTCTTGAGGCTTCTAGACTGTCCTCTAGAGTCATGCAGCCTAGAGGTAGACCATGCCTTGTTTTACCTCTGCAAAACCCACATGGCCTACCTTGCTGATGTATGCGGCCATGGACATGTTCCTTGGGGAGGTAAGGATGGAACATTAATTGATAGGTAATTTTCTTTCTTTCTTTTTTTTTTTTTTTTTTTTTTGTGGCACCGGGGATTGAACTCACAACCTCGCACCTGCCAGGGCAGGCGCTTAAGGCACTGAGCCAAACTCCTGGCCCTGGTTTTTTGAGGCAGGGTCGCACTACGTAGCTCAGGCCGGCCTTGCGCTCGCGTTGTAGCCCAAGCCGGCCTCGAACTCACAATGCTCCTCCTACCTCAGCCTCCCAAGTGCTGGGATTAAAGGCGTGCGCCACCACGCCTGGCTTGATAGGTAATTTTCTAAGGGGGACTCTGTTTAGCAAATACCTGCTTTCTCACCATACACAGAGGGCCCATTTTTGGACAGCCAGGCCCTTAGAAAATTAGAGAATCCTCTGTAGTTCCAGAGATTAAAGAAGATGGCTGATTCTAAAGGGTGCTCAGACCTGCCCTAGGAGGAATCTGGTAAAATAAAGCAGCGGTCAGCAAACTACACCCCACAGGGCAAATCTAGCCCTTCACTCACTCTTATAAATAAAGTTTTACTGGAACACAGCCATCCTGATTTCATTGTCACATTGATTGTGTCTGCTTTTGTGCTACAATTGTAGACCTATGCCGTTGTGATGAAGGCCATGCGGCTATGAAAACAAAATATCTTTGCTCTTTGGCCCTTTGAAGAAAGACTGTGTGTGCCCCTGAATCAGGGAGGGCAGCAGATCCTCAGGCTGCTCTCTCCAACAGGTGCTTCCTGTCTGGGCTTTTGTTGGGACTGAGAAAGGAGAGAAGGCGTTTATGTTTGAAATCAGGTAGTCTATTGGAGAGGATATGTTGGTATCTGTCTCAACCCAATGGACAGAGCTGTTCAGGACCAGAGCAGGGCTGGGGGCTGAGGTGGCACCAACTCAGGGCCTTTATTGTTCTTCATCTCTGCCCCCAGCCTGACACACTGGCCAGCAGCTGCACCCAGCTCAGACCCTGAGTGGCCACCAGAACAGAACAACTAGCTTCCTGCTCCCAAGTCCCCAGTAGACCAGGAGGACAGGGCAGAACTTTTCCCCAGCATACAAGGAATTCGACCTCACCCTAGGCCCCAAACAGGAGGCTAGGAACTGAGGCAAATCCCTCCCCACAGCCTGGGGTGGAGGTGAATCCCACACTGTAACTTGAGCTCAGCCATATTCCTGTGACGTGGTTCATACAGCTGGCTGGAGGGGCCTGGGCTCTTTGCCCCTCTAGGGAGAGGCCCAGGGGTGGGGTAGGGGCTGCTCTCCTGTCATTGGTCAGAGTGACAGCCAGAGACTGCCAGACTAGAAGCAGCAGTGATCTCCTTACACAGCCCCCTTTCTTGCTCCGGGACCATCCTGGCTTCTGTGTGGGCTACGACCCCTGTCACAGTCCAGATCTGAAAGGGTCTCTGCGAAATGAGGGCCTGTCCTGGGGAAACCTCAGCCACCAGAGAAATCAGAGCACCCACTGCACCTGCCAGAGGCTTCGAACCGCAAATAAACAAGTGCAGATGCACACGGCCCCGATTTCCGCTGCCCAGGGAAGCACGCCAGCCCCAGCTATGCCCTGGGCACCGAATGCTGCTGAGCCCTCAGCATACCCAGAAGCCTCAGTGCAGCCGGTTCCTGGGGCCAGTGCCCCGCGCCCTTGCTCCAGTGGGCTGCTGCCCCAGGGATTGATTTTTAAAATGTGCTCCATGCTGACTCCATTCTGTTCCACAGTGTCCCTTTCTCTGGCACCACAAGGCCTGCCTGCTAGCTGATCTGGCCAGATCACCAGGCAGAAACATATGGTCCATACCTGGGAGGCCCAGAGGGAGGAGAGAAGAGCAGTACCAAAAGCCACATGGAGCCATGCCATCTCTTCCTGCCACCCCCTCTCCAACCCAGGTCCCCACCCCAGGTGATTTCACTGTACCCTCAGATTTCAGATATCCAGGGACTCAGCCTGTGGTGCTGTGAAATCCATGTGATAAATGCTAGGCCAAGTGACTCACAACACAGGCTTTGAGAGTAACTAGCAGTTTAGTCGGGCTGGAAAATTTTTGCAGACCACAAAATGTATTATTATATCACCATATTTAGTCGCCGTGGCGAACATTTATAAACTGACTTTTGTTGCTGTTGTCTGGTGTGGTGCTACAGATTAAACCCAGGGCCTTGCACACGCAAAGCCTATACTCTACAATTGAGCTACACCTCCTGAATAGCTAGATTACAGGTGAGGGCCAACACACCCAGGCTTATGGATTATTTTAAAACAGGTATACGGGGCAAAGTGGCACAGTCCTCTGATCCCAGCATTGGGAGGGTGAGACTGAAGGATTGCCATGAGTTTGAGGCCAACTGGAATTACATAGTGGGACCCTGTCTCGAAAAACAAAACAAAACAAAACAAAAACAAAATAAGAAAATAAACAGGTCTGAATTCTTTTTATGATCAAAAAGGTTGTAGGCTACTCAGAAGGCTGAGGCAAGAGGATCACAAGTTTGAGGCCAGTTTGGGCAAATTAGCGAGACCCTGTTTGAAAATAATAAATGGCTGGGTGTGGTGGTGCATGCTTGTAATCCCAGCACTCAGGAAATTGAGGCAGGAGGATCGTCACAAGTTCAAGGACAGCCTGGGGTACATAGTGAGTTTAAGGCACAGCTTGAACTACATAATGAAACCCTATCTCAATAAATAGATAAATAAATAAACCAGGCATGGTAGCATGTGCCTGTAATTCCAGCACTCAGGAGGCTGAGGCAGGAGGATTGCTGTGCGTTCGAGGTCAGCCTGGGCTACAAAGTGAGTTCAAAGCCAGCCTGAACTGCATAGTGAAACCCTGTCTCAAAAAGACTAAATAAATAAATAAACAAATAGGGTTGGAAATGCAGCTCAGTGTAAAGCCCTAGGTTCAACCCCTGGATTTAAAAAATGAAATAAAGTCACAACTGATTGAAGATGAAAATGTTCATCCTCACGACTTCCTCCGAATTTACTTCCTTCTTCTGTTCCCTAGTGAAGCTGTTGAATAGTTTGGGCTGGCTATATCTTTTCAGAAATGTGCCGTGCTTGCTCATGTGCATCTTGCAATAATTCCACGAGATGGGCAGGTCAACTGCAGAGCTGCCAGTTCACAGGTGAGCAAAAGGGGCTTGCAGAAGTCTTTGCCCAGGTCCGGCAGCAAGCCAATGGTAGAGCTGAAAGGAGCCACCCTTCATTCCAGGCCACACCCACTGCTCCTGTCTCTGGGACTGATGGCCCACAGTTTCTCGTCCCCTAACAGACCACCCTGTTGCACAAGAAGCAAGTGCAGAGGCCTCCGGTAACGTAGTAGACAGTGTAGTATTGGCATTGCATGACCAGCTTAGAGAGGACTCAGCTCTCTCATCCTTCCCAGGGTTTAGGAAAGACCAGAGCTGGGGAGTCCTCCCAGATACAGGATATGACCAGAGGCCATGGGCTAAAGGACTACTGCCCCTTTGGTCACCTCTGCTCCTCACTTTGGTGTCCTGTGACAACCTCAACAGAGATTCAGAGGTCACTGTACTCAGACCTGACACAGATCAAGATGGATCCCCACTCCACAATTTTAAAAGGTTTGTAGGACTGGGCATGGTGGCACACACCCATAATTCCAGCATTCTGGGAGGCAGAGGCAAGAAGATGCATATGAGAAGAATGTACTTACTGTCTGTGGCAACACATTTGGTCTGATGAAAAACATGTTTCAAATAGAGAAGTGACATCATGCAGAAAGTCAAAATTATCAGTACCATTTTGTTGTAAAAAAAACCAAATAAGTTGCCTTTGCAAACTAGCAGCATTCATTAGTCTGTGAATTTTTTTATAAACACTTACCAACTCTGTACTGAGGGAAAGAAAGCAAATTTGCATTTTTCATATTCCTCAGGCAAAATATCATCTGTTCTCCCAGGAAGCAGGAGAAGGACTCTTCTTGAGTTTTCTGTAAAGTTGACATTTCTCCTCCTCCCCTGGGAGCTTACCCAGAGTTTCTACCTAGATCTCTTGTGTCAAAGTCCTGCGAAGAAAAGTCAGAGTATCGTATGTCTGCATCTTGTCAAAACAAATAAGAAACAAGGCTGTAACTATAGACATAAGATGGTTCTAAAATTTCTGTGGAAAGGCAAAACAATTGAAATAGCCAAAATCATTTTGAAAAATAATAATAAAGTGGTAGGATTTAAAATTATACTACCATGCTGGGCATGGTGGTACATGCTTGTAATCCCAGCACCCGGGAGGCTGAGGCAGAAGGATCGCTGTGAGTTCAAGGCCATCCTGAACTACACAGTGAGATGCTGTCTCAAAAGACCAAACAACAACAAAAACCATTACCCTATTTACTGCTTATTATAAAGTTACTGTCATTGGAGAGCCAGTCTTTCTTTCATTCATTCATTCTTTATTTATTTATTTTGTATGTGCAGCACTGAGGGTCAAATCCAGATCCTTCCATATCCTAGGCAAGCACTCTAGCCTTGAGATACTCTCCTGAGCCAAAATTTAAAAGGTTTGTTCTGCCAATGTCACTGGTAAGACAACAAGAAGATAAGCTATAGATTGGCAAAAGATGGAATTGCATATTCTACAAAAAAAAAAACTGTATCCATAATGTATAAAGAACTCAAAGTTAACAGCAGAAAAACAAACGACCCAATTAAAAATGGACAAAAGGACTTGAACAGACATTTCACCAAAGAGGATACACAGATGGCCAACAAGTGCTCATTTCTATGTTGTTGTATATCACCACTGGGAAATGTGAATGAGAAGGGTAGAAACACATTCCCACTGTAATGTCTAAAATAACAAGACTGACAGCACCAAGCACTGGTGAAGATGTGAATCACCCAGAACCCACACACACTCTTGGTGGGCAGGGAAAATGGTGAACTCGGGCTGCAGGCATAGTTCAGTGGGAAAGCACTTAACTAGCAAGCAGGATTTGGTCCTCCACTGTTGAAAAAACAATTAAAAATGGTAGTCATTTTGGGAAATAGCTTGACAAGTTTTTTACAGAGTTAAGCACACTCATACAATATGATCCCACAATCTCAGTCCCACCTTTCCCCAGAAAAGGGTTTCTCAGTCTTAACAATATCAATATTTTAGGTCACATTCTTTATTGCTGTGGGGCTGACCTGGAGTTTAGTATGTTTAGCAGCATCCCTGATTTCTATCCATTAGATGCCAGAGGCACGATAAAAAAAGTCTTTGGTCACTGCTGGCTGCCCCTTGCGGGACAGAATTGCCTCCAGTTGGGAACCTTTGCACAAATATCTATGACAGCTCTGGTCATAATCACCAAAACTTGGAAACAACCTAAAGGTCCTTCAGTGAATGAATGAATAAAGAAACTATGGAACAACACAAAGAAACACTACTCAGTAACACAGAGAAATGATCATTGATACACAAAATTGAGACAAATCTCATAGGCAAGATTATGAATGAGAAAAGCCTGTCAAAAGGTTATATACTGTATTATTCCATTTCTATGAATTCTCAAAGGGTCAAAAATACAGGGACAGAACATTTCAATGGTTGCCAAGAAGTGGGTAAGGGTAGAGAAAGGTTTTCACTTCCCAAAGTGGTGTTTTTCAGAACAATGAAGCTGGTTTATATCCTGATTGTGGTGGTGTTGGTTTTGTGAATCTAAATGCACCCCCTCAACAAAAGGTCAGTTTTATTATTGTATTAATCAGCTGTCCACTTGGGTTAGCTTAGAAAGAGGAAAAGTTTATTTTGGATCACAGTTTTGGAGATTTTAGTCCAAGTTCAGTTGGTTGTCCTGCCTTTGGGCCTGTGGTTAGACCATACATTTTAGTAGGAGCACTTGACAAAGTTTTTCTTTTTTCTTTTGTCTTGTTGGGGTAGGGTCTCACTGTGCAGTTCAGGCTGGCCTTGAACTCACTGTGTAGACCAGACTGGTCTCGAACTCGAAAAGATTCTCCTGCCTCAGCCTCCCAAGTGCTGGGATTACAGGCGTGCATCACCACACCTGGCTGAGCACTTGGCAAAGGAAGCAGTCAGAAAACAAAGGGAAAAGGGCCTAGCATGGTGGTGCATGCCTGTAACCCCAGTGCTCAGGAGGCTGAGACAGGAAGAGTGCCATGAATTGGAGGCCAGTCTGGGCTACATGGCAACTTCCAGGCCAGCCTGAACTGCATAGAGAGAGACACCTTATAAAAAAAAAAAGCCAAGAGAAATGAAGAACAGGAGAGGCTGGGGTCCCAGTGTGCCCTTGAAGGACACAATCCCCAGTGACCCAACTTCCTCCCACTGAGTGCCACCTCCTGAAGTCTTCACCTGCTGATACCACCATGGGCTGAAACCAAGCCTTCGACCCGTAAGCCTTTCTGGCAGTATTCAAGAGCTCAACTATGGGAACTATATATTGATTTGAAAAATTAAATAAGAACACAGAAGTGGGGGCTGAATTTAAAAAGGACTTTTTTTCCTGTCAATCTCTCTCTCTCTCTCTCTTTTTTTTTTCCTGGCCAGGGGCTTAGTATTCAAACCCACTTAAGTGAAGAAGGGGAGGAAACCTCTTGTCACACATGACTCTTTCTCCCTTCCTAGTCCATTCCTGGAAATTTAAGTAGCAAAAAGGATAAGGAAAAGAGCCCCCACATGAATCCTTCCTCCCCTGACCTGGGTCCCTGGAGAATCTCGGGGAGCCCACTCTCCCTGAGACCTGGCTCAGGGGCAGAAAGGAAAGGCTAGATTGAAGTGGGAAGGAGAGGAGAACGTTAGAAAGACCACTGGGCAGGCTGACTAGAGTGGATGTAAAACACGTTCTTTTTCATTTGTTGAACACTCCTGGGCTGCTGACAGCCCACAGTGGTGCAGGAAACCTGGCCCATTGGACTTGTAGGCTTCTGTTTCCTTAACACATCGGTCTTCCAGCTCCCACAGCCACCCTCACCATGGGTAACTGTTACTGTTTCTGCTTTACATGTGCAGCAGCTCCCTCAGTCTGGACTGCAACAACAAAACACCTCCAGTGGAGCAATTTATAAGCAATGTGAATGTACTGTTCACAGTTCTGGGAGCTGAGAAATCCAAGACCAAGATGATGGCCAATTCTGTGTCTGGTGAGGGCTGGCTGTCTGCTTCCAAGATGGCGCCTTCTTGTTGAGTTTTCACGAGCCCCATCAGGCCGTTTTATAAAGGTGCTATTTGCTTCCCTAAAGCCCCACCTGTCCATACGATAACAATGGACACTAAGTTTCAGCCTATGAATTTGGAGGGCACACATCACACCTCAGTGTGGCCCAATATGCAGCCTCCCCACAAGTCGCCCAGGTAGCCTGAAGCTGACCTGAAATTTGATGCCATCTTCTTACAGTTAATGTCTGAGCCATGCAGTCCACACTGCAGCCTGGATCATGTTCTAGGTGGGAAAGAGAACACAGTGACACAAGCCCCTAGGACTCTCCTGTCATAGGGTGGGGCAGAAAAAGGCATGTGACAGGAATCCCCTAACCTGGACTCAAGTCCTGGCTCAACTGCACACTGTGTGACCTCCAAGGAGTTGCCTGGCTTCTCTAAGCTCCGTCGTGTGTGTGTGTGTGTGTGTGTGTGTGTGTGTGTCTGTGTGTGAGGGGGAGATGTTGACGGGATCTCACTCTGTAATCCAGGCTGGCCTTGAACTCACGGGAATCCTCCTGCCTCAGCCTCATGAGTGCTGGGATTACAGGTATGCGCCACCATGCCTGGTTAAAGCCTCCATTTCTTATTTAAAAAACAAACAAAAATCCCAGACAGTCCTGAGGAGTGTGTGTAGCATCATGAAAGGAAGTACTTGTAAAATATAGTAAATAATATGAATGTAAAATGACATCGTCTCTCGCCTCTATCACCTCATTCTCTCCCAGAACTGGCTCACCTTCAACTACTGCTGGGTGTGGGCACACACCTATAGTGCCAGCTACTCAGGAGGCTGAGGCAAGAGGATCTCTTGAGACCAGGAGTTCAAGACCAGCCTGGTCAGTACAGGAAAACATGGTCTTAAAAAGAAAACAAAAAAATCCACGAAAAACAAAACATGGGGTCATATCATTTCCCATACAGAGCTGGAGCCCCCGTACTTTATATTTATTTAATTTTTTTAATAGAAAACATGCTCACAACAATTCAAAAAGAATTTTTTTGTTGTTGTTGCTTTTTTTCATGATAAGGTTTCTGTGTATGGTCCCGGTTGGCCTTAAATCTGCAGCCTCAACCTTCCAAGTGCTGGGTTTATCGGTGTGTGCCACCATGTCTGGCCAAAATTTTAGTTACAAGAATGTATATTAAGAAACTAAGCTGGGTGTGGTGGTGCACGCCTTTAATCCCAGCACTCGGGAGGCTGAGGAAAGTGGAGCATTGTGAGTTCAAGGCTAGCTTGGGCTACAATGTAAGCAAAGCTGGCCTGAATTACATAGTGCGACCCTGCCTTAAAAAAAGTAGGGCTGGGAGTTTGGTTCAGTGGCTTAAGCACCTGCCTGGCAGGTGCAAGGTTGTGAGTTCAATCCCTGGTACCAAAATAAAAAATAAAGAAACTATTTGTCCCTATAAAACTAAGGCAACCAGTTTCTTCATTCTCCAACTAGTTTCTTCATTCTCCATCCAGAGACATTCCTTACAATACACGAGCAGACAGGCGCGTGTGCGGTCTCTCTTTCCCCTCGCAGTAGCCCACCACCTCATTCCTGCATTGAAACCAGAAGCCAGCCAGCCCTGCAGCCTGTTTAGCTCCTTGACTTTGTTTTTCTTCCACTTTCTTCTTCCTCTTCTACTTCCTCCTGCATGCTAGGTAGGCAACTGCTCTCCTGAACTACGTACCCAGCTTTTTTTTTTACTTTGAGACAGGGTCTCATTAAGTTACCCAGGGTGACCGCGAATTTGCAATCTTCTATCCTCGGCCTCCCAAGGAGTTGGAATTACAGGCGTGCACCAGCACAGCTGCCTATTTTTCTTCTTTACCATTTATTTAACACCTGGTTCCATAGTCTTACATCAGTGTCTCTCTTAGCTCTGCCCACTGTATTGTATGGGGACACAGCCCAAGTGTGAACCCAGTCCTCTAAGAAGGGAGCCTCCCGTCTTTTGTCAATTGTTACAAGCACTACAGGGAGCATGTCACAAATAGATGTGCATAGCTGCAAGTAGAATTGCTGGGTCAAAGAATCTGTGCATTTTGTGGATGCTGCTGAAGTGCCCTCCATGGAGATGGGCTCAGCTTACAGTCCTGAGAGTGCCTTCTTCCACTCTCGCCAACTGAGTGTGTCATTCAAACTTCTGTCTTCCCCTGGCTCCTCAGTGGAAAATGGGGGCTGACGAACTATTTGTGTGCTTTTCGTGAGTGAGGCTGAGCCTGTTTTCAGTGCCCACCGCTGTGACCAGCCCCTGTTCCTCTCCATACACAAACTAAGGCCATGGCCTTGCACCTCATTCCCTCTGCAAGCGGCAGCACTAGGTGTGTGTCCCCATCTGCCAGCTTTCTGCTGAGTCACTCCCAAGAAGTAAAGGACAGCAGGCTCAGGTTATTTCTGCTCCTGGAGCCATCCGAGCCACCAGCCCTGGGAAGACTTTGGACTCTGGCATTTCCTGTGGTCACCTAGTACCCTGGGTGTTGCTCGCCTCAAACTTGAGCTTCCTGGGAGAAACTGGGGGGCTTGCACGTAGGGATCAGGTCAGTTGTATTTACAAACTAGTCATGGAGTGGACGTAGGCAGACAGGGAGAGGGGACATTGGGAAAGAACAAATGAGCAAAATCCTAAGGTGTAAGTGGCAGAATAAGAGGAACGGGCGGGGCATGGTGGTACACACCTGTAATCCCAGCACTGGGGAGGCTGAGGCAGGAGGATTGCAGGTGTGAGGTCAGCCAGGGCTACACAGTGAGTCCAAGGAGTTAAAAGTCATCCTGAATTACATAGAGAGACTCTGTCTCAACAAACAAACAAACAAACAAAAAAGAGGAACAGGCCGGGTGAAGAGAAGGGATCAGACTAAGTAGGCGGAACTTTGGCCAAGTGATGGTCGGGGGGCACCATGGGAAATTAGGAGCTGTCTTCACCAAACACCATATTGTATCCGCCCTGGCTCCACAGCTCACTACCACTGCAGGGCTAGGGCTAAGAGCTACCTGGCATTGGAACAGAGCTGCCCCCATTCGGGCCACTGTGTGAGAGGTCTGGAGAGACCCGGTTACCCACTGACCCTCTCTGAGGCCCTTGGTATCTGAGGGGCAGCCTGGGTCGGGTTGTAATTTAACCTCAGTGCTGCTCTGTGCATCTCACTGTCCTGCTCATGAAAGGACAGGAGGAGTCAGTGGCTGAATTCTTGGGGCTCTGGGGAGTCTGCAGCCTGTGATTTCCTGACTCAGACAAACAGCAAATTTGTTCTGGAAATTGCTGAGGCAAAGTCTTCTTGGAGCCTCTGGAAGGATGGGCTGTGGCATTCTATAATCTCCAGGGCATCTGACCCCCTCACAGGAGCTGGGCCTTTGCATCCGAGAGCTTTAGCAGAGAGTGCAGCGTCTTCTGGGCTTCATTACGGCCTTCAGTCTAGCCTCTCCTCTTCCTGCGGGGGCTGGTAATCCAGAGCCACGCTTGAGAAATGGGTGACGGCAAGAGGTTCCTTGGTATCTGGGGCCCCACTCGTTTATTCCAAGGGTCTCTGTGGGGGGGAACATGAGGGCAGGAAGTGGGCAGGGTAGGGCTCCTGCAGTGAACCTCTCTGTTTTCCCAAAGCCACAGTATGAAGCAGGGTTTTCAAGAACTGCAACCACAATATTTTCTTGCTCCTCAGCCTCCCTGGAGGAAATGTACGAAAAAACTGAGGTTGTCCCTGAGGCCACCAAGAAATGCTTAATTGCTTTCCAAGAGAATTGTCACCTCCTTCTGGCTTCCTCCCCCTCCATTGCCCCTCTGCTCCTCTCCATCAACCTCTGGGGGCCCTGGCTTAGGGAGCTGGGGCTGAAGACATGAGCTCCTTGGATGTGTCCCAATGTAACCAGGAGCCATGTGCTGAATAGCAGCTTGCTTCTCCAAATATTGCACTACCTTTGCTGAAAAAAGAGCCCTATGTGTGGGGGAATAAATGTGCATTTTGCTGGAACCAGGCACTCGTCGACAACAGATGGATGGTGGACTAGGCTAGCTGAGTCGGTCAGACTTTAGAGCAAGCAGACAGTGTGAACCAAGACAGGCAGGGGAGCCAGCCAGGGAGAGCTGGAGGTTTTCATCCCAGGAGCTTTGTCAGCATCTTGTGCATCTTGATTTAGATAGAAGGCGAAGAAGAGGGATGTCTTATGAAGGGCAGGCTAAGAGGCAATGACAACACCCAAGTATATAATAGAATTTATTATTCACACAACAAAGAAAAGAAGTTGTTCCTGATTGGCCACATGATGATTCAGGGACCCAGGCTCTGCTCATCTTGAGGCTCCCTCTCTCCCTCAGGTCTCACTGTCACCTACGTGTAACTAGCAGAAGAGGACAGAAAGTATGGAGGAGAGACATGCTTGCATCTTCTGGCTCTGACTCAGGACTGTGTTCTCTTGGGTTCACATTCTATTGGCGGAAACTTGTCACATGACTAACCTAGTTGCAAGGGTAGCTGGGAAATGCAGTCTTTGATCCTCCATGACAACTATACTAAAAGGATGAGGAATTTTGGTAAACAGCTAACCATTTCTGCCACAGGATGAAATCAAAACATTTAAGTCAGGGAACCAAAAAAGAGTAATTCATTTTGAGTCTCATGGGATTATTTGAAAGTAATATGGATCTTTAATTAGGAAGTCCTGCCTAAATAACTCGCTAGAAAAGATTTTGCTTGTGCCAAGGATTAGAAGATTCAACAGTATCAGAACTGGGCAGAAATATAGGTCAAGGCTGGGTACATGGTGAAATATACCTGTAATCCCAATACTCAGGAAGCTAAGGGAGGATAATCACCATGAGTTCAATGCCAGCCTTGGCTACATAATGAGTTGAAGATGAGCCTGAACTACCTAGGAAAACCCCCGTCTCAAAAAAACAAAAACAAAAACAAAAACAAAAACAAGATGTATATATGAAGGTAAGCAGAGAAGTAAGCATTTAAGAAAGCTGTATAGATAGGCCTAAGAAGCTGGCTGTTCCCCTGTGACTGGTCTATCTCTAGTTAGTGCCAGACTTGGGCCTGCAGCCTAATCAGAGGAGCTTAGGCCTGTGGCAGTGACTGGATAAGACTTGGCTGCCTCTGTGGGGAACCGGAGCACAGCCAGAGGGCAGGATGAGGGTGAAACCCAAACTCGGCACTTCCTCTTCTCCTGGGGGGAACAGACATGCTGTGGAAACTCCATTGTGCAGGGATCTGTTTTAGCTATTATTGCCACTTAACAAGTTACTACAAATCTAGCAGTGTAAAATAACATTCACTGAAGGACTCCCAGTTCTGTGGGCTAGAAGTTTGGGACAGGCTCCACTGGGTCTTTTGCTTGGAATGTCCCAAGGCCCAGATCAAAGTGTTGACCTGTCTAAACTCACACCTAAGGCCCCAGGGAAGAATCCACTTTGTTATGGATTACAAACTGGTGGTCATCTTAGCACCAGTTGAATTAATTCAGCTGGTGTTGAGTAAAGATGGTCCACCTGAAGAAAGTTGCCAGTATAAATAGGGACGTGGCGAAGAAGAAGGAGGCGTTTGGGTTCTTCCAAGAGTTGCTGTTGGAGCCGCTGGTTGTCCTGGAGGTGCTTGTCATGCTGGCTTCTCCAATATGGACTCGGCCATTATCGTCGGGGGAGCTTGGGACCTCATTGGTGAGAGTGGCTGTGGTTCATGTTGCCGGAGCTCTGCTCCTCACATTGTGCATCGCTTCCTGGCTCCGGAGGGAAGGCTGTGTGCTGGAGAAGCTTGTCACACTGGGCTTCCTGACCTGTACTCAACTGTTCTCCATCGTCAGAGGAGTGCGGGACCTCGTCGCCATTGGGGATGGCTGTGGTGCTCTTCAGGGCAGCCTCGCTTCTTCTTTTGAGCGTGACTTCTCGGCCCCTACGTAGAACCCTCAACCCACTGCACAGCTCCTTCACCCTGCTGGCATAGATTTTCTAGTTCCACCACTGACCTGTGGCCTTCCCAGCACAGAACCGTAAATAAACTGGCGTGAGCCCTTATTGTGGGCTCTTAAGATTCCCAGTTGGTACTGTGGAGGCATTGTCATGCATTTGGGTCTCTAGTGGGACTCTTGCATGATATTGCTGTGGGATCCAGGCCCTCGGCTATCCTGGGTCTTAGTGTTGTGGACAGATTTTCCTGCACTTTCTTGTGTTTAACTTTGGGTGACTATTATAAAACAGTATTACAAACCCTGTGTCCTGTATGTAGTTGTTCTCCATGTAACCCTTGACTACAACACACTTCCAAGTTTCCTTGGGTTGTTCTCAGATCCCGGTTCCTTTGTGGTGTGAATGGGGTCCTTGCTAGCTGTTGGCTCAGGGTCTCTCGGAGCTCCTAGAGGCAGCTCTCAGAGCCTTTCCACGTAGCCACCTCACAACCCGCACATCTTTAGCTGCACCAAATTCTTGTGCTTAGAATTTCTGACTTGCCTTTTGCTACCCAAGATGTGGTCTGCTTTTACTGAGCTCATGTGGTTAGGTCAGGTCCACCCAAATAATGACCTTATTTGAAGGTTAGCTAGTCAGTGACCTTAATCAGATGGTAAATATAGGCACAGCAATGGAGTTGTGGGAGTAACACCCAGGGACAGAGATTATGGAAAGAGTCTAGGAACTCTGCTTTTCACAGCACTTGGGGCTTTCAGCCTGGAACCCAAGGTGGCATCCTTTGCAGTTAAAGTGACTTTTGTGTTCTGACTGAAGAGCTGCCCACTTGGTTCCACCCAACCACAGTGGGGCGACTGACAGGCCTGGCCCACACCTACTGCCATATAGGAGAAAGATCTAGGAACAGACAGGAAATGTCGCCTCCCCCTTAAGCTCCTTTCCCTCATGGAAATTTCCCCAAGAAGAGGCTCAAGACTGAGCAGAGCACACTGACCCCAAGAGAAATATTCCTGCCTTGTGCTCAGGGAGCCTGCCGCCTAAAAGCCCTGATGTGCCGCCTACTACCCACAAGCTCTTGGGGAAGAGCAGGCCCGGGCAGTGTGACTTCAGGATGTGGCAGCTCCCCAGGCATTCCCTGGCCCTCCTCCTGCCACCCAGATGGTGCCTGACCCCTGATGTGTCCCACAGATGGCCTGACATTGGGGAGGGCAGGAGAGAGGGGAGCAGGAAGACTTTGCAGCTCCTACCCCAGCTGAGCTGGTGTCCCACCCCACCACAGACTCCGCCTTGGATTTCCCTCTTTGGTGGTGAGCTTCAGGCCCTGGGGGCTTGAAGAGGGGCCTCTCTTGGCATTCAGGAATCCTACTACAGGACTCCTGTTGGAAGCCATCTGTCTGATCTTGTGCCTTTCCTTCCTTGGGATGCAGTGGAAGGCAGCAGGAGGCGTGGCAGTATTCTTGGCAGGCAGCAGGGCTGGGGGTCAAAGGGATCGGACAGCCTTCAAACTTCTTTGGGACCCAAACACTTGACTGAAGAGCCAATTGGACAGGATTTAGCACAGCCAAGGCAGTAAGATCTCTATGCCTGGGTGTGTCTACCCCTCCCTGCATTTCCAAGCCCCTCAAAAAGTATCCCATATGCCAGATGGCTTGTTGTCATCTGCATCTGTACATACATCCTGAGGGCGTGGATTGTCAAGTCTGTTTGTCAGCCTGGTGTGAGGTGCTGGGAATCGGATGGTTTGGGTGGAGGCTTTGGGGATGGTTTGGGTGGAGGCTTTGGGGAGGCATGAGGCTGACGGGCTGGGAGGGAGGGATTCAGTCTAGGCCCCTGGAGGGCCCTATGCAGTGACAGGTGTAGAAGTGCTTCAGAAAAACTAATAGGTCTCAGATATGAGGGGACTGGAAGCTGGAATCCTGGAGAAGTGACAGAGGCCTATGGGCAAGGACCCTCCCAAAGAAGCACCAATCACCCACTACAATGGAAACCGTGAGTCCTCTGTCTGATCTGACTCGACTCCAAGCAGCTGCCCAAAGAGAGGTGTGACTCGAAAGTCTGCTGATTTTGTATTTCCTCATCCTGCTCCTTTGAAGCCCTTTTGGCTTCTAGACAGGCATCCGCTCCCTTGTCCCCCTGAAACTCCTTCTTGTCATCCACAAGCCCCTGCTTTGTCTCTGACCTCTTCCTCCTCCTCCTGCCCAGCCATATGACATTTTCTTCCCTTAGCTTTCCAGGACCCAAGGCCCTGCTGGACTCTTTTCTGGAGACAAGAAGGAAGAGAGAAGGCTGGTGATGGAAGGACATGGAGCCGCAATGCCCCCAGCTGTATGCAGGACCCCTGCCCAGCCCATCTCCTGCAGCTGCATGACGGTCATTGGAAGGACTATGGCTGGGCAGGGAGGCCCTGTCACCTCCCCTCCATGGACTCCCTCCTCGGCTGCACAGCACCAGGTATAACGGGAAGGTGGGAGACAGCTTTATCAGGTTGTCACCACTCCCCTGCTCCATGGCCGGGGGAGCTGTTTAGACAGCGGGAAACAGAACCAAGCCCTTGGAAAAATCAACAGCCACACCTGTCGCTCATCAGATAGCTTCTTTCTTTCTAGGTGTGGCCTTTCATCCCTGGCTCATACTCCGGGCAACTGGGGGGGCGGGGGCATGACGCAATGGGAACCCTACAGCCCACTTGTGACAAGGCCACATTCACAAGTGGTTTCCTCTGCTTCTTTTTTCCACAGAACCAAGGCGCCATCTATACCCACCTGACCAGTGCTACTCAGGGGAGTTGACCTTAATCCTGGCCTCTCTTGGGCACCAAAGAATCTGGATCACAATAGATAGGCTTAGATTACCTGGGCCAGTGTCTTGCTCCATAGCAAGTAGAAACTAGGGCTTGGGGACAAACGGTGATCTAGGGCCACTAGGCTAATGCAGGACATAGCAGGACTGGCAGCCAGGTCACCTAGCACCCTCCACCCTTGCACCTGACACTTGGCTACCACTGGTTCCCTGTGGTGCAGGTCTCTCTACACCATAAATCCCTATTGCACAAATGCAGTAGAGTCCTGGGAATCAAACCAGGGACAGAGATGGATCCCCATGGGGCCATTCTGGATTTCTGTCTGCTACAATTCCTCAAGCCAACTCCGGGGAGGAACGGTCTTCCTCCACAGATCCGGCCTCCCTGCTTGGTGAGACCCAATGCCAATCTCCAATACATGAAAACAGCATGGTACAGGCTCCCAGTGAGGGCCTGCGATTCTTGAAAGAAGCCAGAGAACAGGTGGCTGGGATATGGTGTTTTTTGTTGTTGTTGTTTTTGTTTGTTTGTTTGTTTTTTTGAGACAGGGTCTTACCATGTAGTTCAGGATGGCCTTGAACTCACTGTGTAGCCCAGGCTGGTCTCAAACTCTTGGCAATCCTCCTGTCCTAGCCTCTCAAGTGCTGGGATTGCAGGCATATGCCACCACACCTGGCAAGCATGGTGCTTCTAACCACAAGTATTTCATCAGCCTGGGTCTGCACTCTCAGAGTCCTACTGGTTCCCTTATCAGCATCATAAAAATCTGTATTTGTTCGTTTAATAAATACTTGCTGGGGCCATGCTGAAGGTAGTGGGAAGGAAGGGAGGCGAGGGGGCAAATATGAACCAGACACGCATCTTGCCTCTGGAAGCCTCAGGGTCTGGGTGAGAAGGAAAGAGATGATCCCAGAAGCAGTGGGTTTCTGGCCAGGTTCTGAAACGTACTAGCCCTGTGACCTTAGCTAAGTCAGCTAATCCTTCTGCTTCCTAATTTGCTTATCTGAAAACTTGGTGTGACTTTCAGAGGCTGTGGGTGAGACCGACTGTACAGATGGGCTTGGCTAGACCAGACAGAAAAAGAACCCTAGCCAGGTACAGTGATGTGCACCTGTAATCCCAGCTACTGAGGCAGGAGGACCTCAAGTTTGAGGCCAGCCTGGACAACTTAGCAAGATGCTGTCTCAACATACAAAGAGCTGGGGATGTAGCTCAGTGGTAGAAGAGCCCTCAGTTTGATCCTCAGTACCCCTCCCCACAAAACAGAACTCTGGCCTTCGGCCTACAGTACTCAACGTTGAAAACCAACTCTTCGCCTACTGTCACCAGCTCAGGCAGCCACTCTGCTACTATGGAAACTAACAACTGGTCCAGTTAGCTGGCCTGCCACCTAAACCAGACTTACAGAAAGTCAGGCCATGAGCTCTAATAGTGGCCCAGGAAGCCAAACAACCATCCAGCAGCACATAGTGCAGCATGGCCAGGCCTTGATTTATGATGGACAATTTGCCTCATTCTCGCTTGTTTCCAGCTTATCCCCATTTCCAAGCAAAAGCCAAATATGTTCCTCTGGTGCATGAAATAGGATGCTCCTCTTCCAGGGAGCTGCCTCTAGCTCCCCGGCCAACAGTCCCCTGCCAGGCACACCTGAAACGGTCTCCTTTCCTCTTTGAAGCTCTCTTGCTCCTTGTGCTGCCTTGGCGTCACTTCTCTCGCTGTGGCAAGCTGTGAACGGACAGCCCTTGCACGCTCTTGTTGGGTGGGCTTTACTTATCTCCACATTGGGATGAGAGGAGGTAGGGGGTGTGGCGAACCTGGTTAAGAGTCCAGAAGCTCCGGCTGGGGGTGGAGCTCAGGGATAGACTGCTTGTCTACTGTGTGCAAGGTCTGGGTTCAATTCCCAACCCTGGGAAATTAAAAAATCCAGAACCCTAGAGATTAAGGAGAAATGATCCCAGGTCAGTTCCAGAGGAGGGGCTCTGACATCACCGCCTGCATTGGCTCCGGGCCACTGGGCCGAGCCTCATGTGGTTGGTGGTTTGGAGCAACCTCTTCACAAGCAGCCAAGTGCATCCTGTAAGAGCAGGCGTGGTGCCCCCGTGCACTGGAAGCAGAGCAAGGCGGGGAGAATGAGAGGGTGAGGCCAGAGGTGGTGCCTCTCTTTGCCCAGCCATCTCTGTTTTGCAAGCCACCTCTGGGTAGGTGTCCAGAGCCTGGAGGGATGCCTGGGAAATCCCTGGAGCCAGGACCAACCCTCCAGGAGCAGGTGATCAGCAGACGAGGGGAACTGAAGCCCCTAATCTACTGGTGTTGGGAGCTCAGGCTGAGATTTGAGTTGGAAATTACATCTTAGCACGGGGCGCACAGCACCCTCTCCTCCCTCCAGATCTCCTTCACAACATTCCTTCTCTCTGGAAGTGCCCCAGGGGCCACAGAGGGCATGCGTGTTCTGTTCGAGAGCCTCCTCCAAATTCAGGGTACCCTGAGAGGCATCTGCTGCCCTCCATCCTCACTGCCCCCTATTGTGTGGGATCCCCAGCCTCCTAAGCAGTCTCCAGTTTCCTGGCTCATTAGTCCAGTCTCCAGAACACCACCAGCAGGGTCTTTCTAGAGCGCAACCCTGAAACCTCAAGAAGCCTAGCCTGTTAAACCCGGGCTATCAGTGCTGGTGCCAGCCACCTTTCCACTGTCCCCACCCAGTAGGCTCTGGGCTCTGGCCACACCAAACAGCTTACCATTAAAAAAAAAAATTATTATTATTATTATTATTACTGTACTGGGAATTGAACCCAGGACCTTCACACTGAGTTACATATCTCCAGCCCCTTTTTTATTTTTTTTTATTTAGAGGCAGAGTCTTAATAAATTACCTAGCTGGGCTTGAACGGGGTGCCTCAGCTTCATCCTATGCCTACTACATAATTGTTAGTTATGCAGAACCCAGAGATACACAGAGCTGGATATGAATTCCACCACCCCCACTAACTAGTTGTGTTCTTGGGGAAAGCTGTTTAAACTCTGACTCTCCATCCATAAAAGGGGTGCAGCAGTAGCTCCTGCCTCCTGGGCTTGCTGTGAGAATTCTGTGAGCTGGTGCCTGTGAAACGTGGAGGCTAATGCCATGCTCAGAGGTGCTGGTGTGATCGCCCATGAGACAACTCCCATCCGGGGAGCTTGGTGCCTCATCAGGAAAGGAGTTCAGCAATGGAAGTGACCGTAGCTCCAAACTAGGCCAACCTCCACATTTTACAAACAAGATAGCAGAGACTGTCTGATTAGAAACAACTATCTTGTCTGTAGTCCCAGACTACAAGAGGCTGAAACAGGAGGATTGCTTGAGCTCAGAAGTTTAAGGCCAGCTTAGGCAACACAGGTGAGATGGGCGGTGCTTTGTATGGTATTGTTGCTATATAGTGAAATCATATAAACACATATATCTTGGTTGTTTTTCTCTCATTGTTGAGACAAAATACCTGATGCTCAAAATGAAGGAAGGAATGACTTATTTCTCACAGTTTTTTGGAGGTTTCAGTCCATACTCAGCTGGCTTCCGGGCAGGGTGGCATGGCTGAGGGGCAGCTGTTCATGGCGGCTGCAAGCAACAAGAGCAAAAAGAGAAAAAAAAAAAAAGAGAGAGAGAGAGAGAAGACACATCTTCTTCCCACCCTTACACTGTATGCCAACTCCACCCCTGGGTGGGTACAGCACTCACACCACCAATCCCAGTGCCAGACAACAAACCAGTCATGAATGCCAGACTCAGCCCCGTTCACGATTACATGAGACTTGGGGGGGCCTTCGGAACACAAACTATAACAACATAAGACCTCAGAGACCTATGAGTGGTGGTACATACCTGTGATTCCAGCATTCTGGGAGGCCGAAGCAGGAGGGTCACCAGTTAGAGCCCAGCCTGCATAATTTAGCAACTTAGTGAAACCCTGTCTCAAAAGAAAAGGGGCCGGAGATGTAGCTTAGTGCAAAAGCCCTGGATTCAATCCTTCATACCAAAAAAGAAAGAAGAAAGAGAGATACAGAGAGAGAGAGAAAAGCAATGATTTTCTCAAGGTCACATGGATACTGGTATTGCAGAAGGGGCTGGAACCTATGCCGTTTGCATACTCTGCACCAAAACCCAGAGCAGGTTATGTGCATTTACTTCACTTTAACTTTTTTCCCCAGAAATAATATTAGATCACAAGTGCCCTTGTGGTTTGGAGCTCCTGGGAGAGGATACTCCGGGTTAGGGGTTCGAGTTTGTGGTTTCCCCCAAGGGTTGGCACAGAAGGTTCTAGAAAAGTGATGCCCTCTGATCATGAGGGTAAAAACAGACTAAAATCAGGATTGATAAGCATCCCTGGATGGGTTCTAGAAGAGCCTGCTGCTCACCCTGGGAAATCAGGACTCCTGCTGGCTGGAAGAGCCCCAGCTGAGGGGCCGAAGCCTCGTCCAGTGTGGCAGGGAAGGGAGCTGCCGGGCAAGCAGGAGGCTGGGATCTGGTTGCTCTGTTTCACTCACCTGGGGAGGTCAGCCAACAAGGCCAAACCCTTTGCCCCCTGGGGACCGTCCCGGGTAAGAGGCCAAGATCTACAGAGCTGTTCCTGGGTCCTGGGAAAGGCTACAGGCACTGCTGAAAAGAGCAAACCATCGTCTTTAGGAACAACCCATCCAGTGGGCCATGGGACACAGGAAGTGGGTGACGTGGCCCACGGTCTCCCCACTCCGACTCAGGTCCCCCCCACCCCCCGCTGGTTCCTTCACTGAGGAAGGGGCCTTGGAGTAGTTTCAACGGAAAACACAGAAAATTCCTTCTGCCCTCCCCACTGGTCACCCCAGAGCCCCACTGGACACTCCAGTGTCCCAAAGTGAACCTGCAGCTCTCAAGTATGGGAGCCTGAAGAGCAAGGACTCCCCCTGCCCAGGGACCCCACACGCTGCCCCGTGACCCAGGTGCCAGCTGCTCGGTGTGGCTGGAGCTCTTGCAGCCAGCCCTGCCCAGTCCCCAGCACCTTGGAGCTCTTTACCCAGTCTCCTTTCCACGTCCCTGGGAGAGCCGCTCACTCGGTCCTTCTCAGACAGAGGGCACCGCAGGAGCCCGCAATGCTCTCCCTGACCACAGCCTGCACCTGAGCCAGCTCAGGACCCCTGCCCCTTCCCATTCCCCGACGCCACCCAGACTGTGGTAAATCAGGGCATCCTGGCATTCCTCCCGTGCCCGCCCTGCCCACTAAATATACACGGAGGAGGAGTCCGGGAAGGAGCCGGCATCGCTGCGCTGAACCCGTCCACCCCTGCCGCTGGGGGTGGGGAGAGCAAAGGGCTCCGAGGCCTCACTCGGGGACCCAGGCCCTAACACAGGCTGGGGTCTCAGGAGGAGACGGTCTCAGGGTTCAGGGCCTGTGCAAAGGAGACAAATTGCCTACCTCCCCCTTTACCCACCCAGCCCCACATTTCAGAGGGAAGAAACCGAGTCAAAGAAAGGCAGGCAGGGCTCAAAGCGCAGGGCTGCGGTCAGGTAGGGCCAGGCCCTAACCCACTTTCTCCAGGAAGAACTGACCTCCCCTTCAAAGACAGGGCAAAGAGGCGGGGCGTCCAAAAAGGCTCCGGGAGGGGACGAGGGCTCCCACAGCTGGCCGCTGGGTCACCCTCCTTCCTCCCTGCACCAAGCCCCGCCCAGGCCCGCGCCTGGCCACCTGAGTGTCCCAGAGGCCGTCGTGATG
>RJWM01028072.1:0-26056 GCA_004363535.1 Dasyprocta punctata | reverse complement strand
GTGTTCATCTTTTTTCCTTTTAATGACATTTATTTTTCTAATTATTGAAGTCAGACATTTTCAAAATGATGTGAAGAACAGAACTATGGGAGAAAAAGATACAGAACTCCTAATCCTATCATCAGGCAATAATTATTCACTGGTAGCATGTAGGAACTTTTTCAGTCTTTTTTTTTTTCTTTGTACAATACATTACTATTGATTTAAGTTACAGTGTTATAGAGGAAATATCCAAAGTGTATATATTTTGTTCAGGTGACACTTTCATACTTACTGATTTTGTCTTCTCTCCCCTCTGATAAGCCACCCTTCTACATTGACTATTTTAAGTAGAATCGTGCATTGTTTATCTTTCTTAAATATTATTTTCTCAATGGCTCTTTTCAGCAATTCAGTTATCATTTATCTAAAAATCAGTGTATTTCATTTTCTCACTTCTTGTTGGCATGTAGTTTCTCATTCTATCTGACTTCTCTTCTTCCCTTGATGGACATTACTTCCTGCTACAGGAACATTTCTATTCATTTCCATGGGGCCACTTTTCTTGCTAGAAATGCCCTCTATTTCCAATTCTTCACTGACATTATATAGACATTCTTGCAGGTTTGTTTTTGTTTCTGGGTGTGTTGGCTTGAAGACTGTCACAACTTCTTCGACATTCTCTCCACTAAGAGATCTGTAGTCAGGCTCTTGCAAAAGGGCAGTCAGGGATGCTCTGACCAACAGATTCTGGAAGGAGGGACATTGGTCCACTTTCCAGTTCTGGAAGACATGGGTGGCTTATGCTTGCTTCCTCCCAGGGCTGCCCCTCAGTAGTCTGACTCACTCCATAGCAAATCTTAGATAGTCTTGTTTCTTTTTTTTAAAGGAAAGGTTGTAATACTTCCTGTCTCTACCTTACGTTTCCATATTGAACTTTTCCTAAAGCAATGTTTGCCAGAGAAGGTTGGAAGAAAGACTATTTGGAGTAAAGATTTGAAATGTTATGTCTTGTTGCATAATTAAAAATTGCTAATTGGTGCATCATTTGTATTAGAACAATACTTCTTAATTGTAGTGTCTGTTTGCAATTTATGTATAAATATGCATCTGTTTGATGTACATGTGTAGATATTTTTAATGATAGAATTGCATTTTATAAATGTGAAGAAACCTAAACAATCCTAAATGTGTCTCTATCTGCATAACTATGCTTCTTATAAAAAGAGGTATAAAGTTGGGCATCATAGTGGACACCTGTTATCCCAGCACTCGGAAAGCTGAGGCAGGAGGATTGCCACAAGTTCAAAGCCAGCCTGGGCTATGTAGTGAATTCATGACCAGTCTGAACTACATAGTGAGAAACTATCTCAAAAAACAAGCAAATAACTAAGAAGAAAAGAGGTGTAATTAAGGTCCAGTGCAGTACCAGGAGCCCTTGAAATGTGGAAAATGCATAAGTAAAAGAAAGATGAACTAGCCCCTGAAGTGCAGAAAATGCCTAAGTAAAGGAGAGATGAGGCAAAGTCTCTCCTTATAGAATTCCAACTTAATGCTTCTAATCTGATTTATTCTCTTAAAGTCTAATTTACTTTCTTTTGATGCATAAAAAAGTTTCTGTAGAAATGTTTTATAATATTAATATATAAGGTAGAGATACAATGCTTTCTAAATTTTCCTTATTTATACTGCTACCAAATTAATTTTAAGCATCCATGGTAAGCCAATACATAATTTCTTTTATATTCTCTATGATGAACTAGCTGCATTTGTGAATGGATAGGTACAGGATGTTCAGTTTAAATGCTGTTACTTCTTTAGTAACAGATACAAAGACATGTAAAAAACTGGGGTACAACTTTGCTGTGGTATTGGACAGAGACTGTAAATTTTACTTATTGCCTTCTGTGTAAAGCATACAGCTATAGTACCAACACTCATCTTTGCCCTAGAACTTGGATCACTTTTATTTTCTATATTTCCCAGATTTTTGTCCTTAAAATAAAACCCATCATTTCTCCTAGAATTTTCCCTACTTGCTCCCAACTGTATTCCAAGAGGAAAAGATGACAAAATGTGATCATTTGTCTCCTCAGAGTCTGAGGGTGTTAAAAAGTTCTGGGTGGTAAAACAGATGGAATTATGCTAAAAGCACATTACCCCTTACAATGTTTTCTTTAAAAAGCTCCAAAACTTCATCTTAGTAATGAAATAAGCTTTTATGTTCTTGTGAAAGGAATAAAGAAAAATTGTTGCTTCTCTTTAACAGTTCTGTGGTCCCAGACTGCAAAATGTCCATTTGAGATTAGTATTGAAAACTACTGGATCAATTCCCATCATCCCTAGTTTTATTGATAAGGGAAATAAGCTACATCAAGTCATAAGATTATTTGAAATGAATTTTTCAGAAGTTTCTGAGTTTTTGGAATATGTTTCTGCCATTACAATGGGTGATATATAGTACTGCATGAATAATGACTCAGCATGCACATATTTTAAGGCATTATTTTCTCCTATGAAAAAAATTAAATTCGTTGAAATTAATGTTAGCATTATGTTTCTGGCAAAATGGGGGTAAGGGTTGCCAATTCTAGATGAATGAAATTTGCTATTTTGGAAGGAAATTTTGTAAGCGCCTAGAAATAGCAATCAAATATTTAAATTATTTGCTTTAGAGGATTCATTTAAGTTTTTGGAACAATAACACTTTATTCTTTCTCATTTGACATAGTAGAATTAAGAACAATGAAACTGGACGTCATTGTCCCTAGTTTTCTCTTTGAACTTTGTGTCATAATGTGCTTTAAGTAATCATTTTGTAATGACTTTCTGTCCTCTCATGTACTAAGATCATTTCACACCATCATCTTGGACCTTTTCTTTTGAGATTCTTATTTCTGGGTTCTTCAGAGACAGACCAACAATTACAGAACTTGAGTATCTACTGTGTGGCTCTCTTAAATTCAATCTTGTAGCCAAATTAGGAAAGGTATGACTAGACAGACAAATAAAGCAGGAGCTAACTCTACGCAAGTCTAATACATTCATTATCAAATAATTATGAGAAAATAATACCAACATACTAGCATGTTCCTACAGAAGGAAGAATCCTATTGAGTTATAAAAGGCAAAATATGGAAAGAAAGACTAGTGGTCACTCATTCATATAAAAGGTGAGTAGCAAGGAGGAACATAAATTATAGAAAGAATCAAAAATCTTGAGATTTGGTCTGTAATTCTTGTCTCTCATACAGAAATCTGGATTACTGATTTTACTTGGGTCTCAGAGTCTCATCTCCTCAAATGAGATTGTTTCATAGGATGGCTGCATGTTAATAGTTATAACTGATATATATTGGCTTATCTTTGTCATGTTATCTTTCTGCTATTGGTTCCCTACCTTTCCCCCTCTGTTTAATTGCTTGTCCTGTTTGTTGCTTTCCTTTTGTTGTTGTTTTTGGAATTGTGGTCATTTTTATCTCATTCTAAAAAGTCTTTCACTACTCTTTGTAGGGCTGCTTGGGTGATCATGAAGTTCTTCAGTTGTTCTTTGTCATGGAAGTATCTTACTTCTTCACTGATTTTGAAAGATACTTTTGCAGGGTACATCAATCTGGGTTGGAAGTTGTTTCCTTTCGGGACTTGAAATACTTCACTCTTTGCTCTTTTGACGTGATGGTTTGTGTTGAGAAGTCTGCTGTGATTCAGATGGGTTTTCCTTTATAGATGATGTGTTTCTTTTCTCTAACAGCCTTTAGTATGCTGTTCTTGTACTGAATTTCTGGGATCTTGATATGTCTGGGTGTAGATTTATTTTGGTTATGGCTAGTTGGAGTTCTATATGCCTCACTTATCTGCATGTCTTGTTCTTTTCCCATGTTTGGGAAATTTTCTGCTATTACTTCTGCAAATGGTCTTTTTATGTCATTTGTGTTATCTCCTTTTTCATTGCTCCTATCAAATTACATTGTTTCTCTTTGCATCATCTTGCAGCTGTTGAATTGTTATTTCCTGATTCCTTGTTATTTTTAAGAGATCTTTTCTTTCATGATCACTATCTGCAATCATATCTTCAAGGTCTAAGAATCTACCTTCAATTTCATTTATGCGATTTTGCCAGCTTTCAATGGAATTTTTGACTTCCTGGATATCTCCTTGAATGTGTTTCATGTGTTCTAATTGTTTCCTATATTGTTCACTCAAGTTTTCCATCATTTTTCTATGCTCCACTATTTTTTTAATCTATATCTTCTTTAGATATAATCACCAATTCTTTTATTATGTTTATGATTTCTGTTTTTACCTGAGAGATTATTTCTGATCTGATTTCCTTTACAGCTTCCTGGAGCTTTATTTCCATTTCTATTATTTCAGAAATTTCAGGTGTGTGATTTTTTTTTTTTTTTTGTGTGTGTGTGTGTGTGTGGCACTGGGGATCAAACTCACAACCTCACACCTGCCAGGGCAGGTGCTTAAGCCTCTGAGCCAAATTCCCGACCCTAGTTTTTTTGAGGCAGGGTCGCACTATGTAGCTCAGGCTGGTCTTGTACTTACGTTGTAGCCCAAGCTGGCCTCAAATTCACAACGCTCCTTCTACCTCAGACTCCTGAGTGTTGGGATTAAAGGCATGTATCACCATGCTCAGCTTCAAGTGTGTGATTTCTAGTTTTATCCATATCTGTGTCTCCTGTGCTACATCTGGATGGGCTGGTAGTTAGAGATTGCATTTTCTTCTTTCATATTGGCATTTTTCTGTGTTCCACCAATTAGTCAGATGCAAACTCCTAGTTGCTTCCTGTGTTTGCAGCCTGTTGGGCAGTGGCTGCAGGTGTCTGGGTGCAGACTCCCACTCCCCATGGGCCTCAGAGATAGTTTCATAGTGTGGTCAGGTTGCTGGGTGCAGACTCCCAAACCCTGTGAGCCTCAGTGATTGTTTCTGGATGACTCTGGGTTGCTGGGTACACCTTCCCAGTCCCCAGGCGCCTCACCTACAGTTCTTGGTGTAGGCAGGTCACTGGGCACAGCTTCCCAGTCCCTGTGGGTCTCACTGCAGATTCTTGGATGACTGCGGGTCTCTGGGTACAGATTTCCATTCCCTGCGGGCCTTAGAGATGGTTCCCACATGTGGGCAGATTAGTGGGTGCAGCTTCCCAGTTCCCAGGAGCCTCACCTACCAAGGCTTTTTCTTTTAAATTCAATTCAGTTTCTACAAAACTTCTGGCAAAATGAAATAGTTTCACTAAAAAACAATCATAAAGGGCTGAGTTTCCAGCTACATATCAAATGTATTATATATTAAAACAATAAGATTTCCTATTACATATATAAAACTATGCATATTTCTAATCTCTTAAATCATTCAGAAAAGTGAGTATAAACTTAGTACACTAATCATATGACATAATTCAATAAATCATTAATTATACTTTTAAAATCTTGAGAGTAACATTTTCATGTGTGATAGTAAATTTCTATTAAATATTTTCTTATTCTTGTTTTTTTTTTTTCTTTATCAAGAGTGGTGTCAGGAGTTTAGTTCAGCTGAGAGGTAGATGTGCTTAGCTAGAAGGTGTTGGAGCAACCAAAAATGAAAATACTATGTCTGTAACTTTCTGTGACATTATAAGCAAGAAACTAAATCCTGAGAGAGCACAGACTCCTTCTGGTCACTTTCTCCCATAGAATGGTGCCGTGGGTTAGGGCCAGCCTTCTTAGTGCCAAAGTGCAGTCCAGTCACTGTTGAGAGAGCCCTAAACAAAAATTCTGGCAGTTTCCAGGACCCTAGGGTCAGGGATTCAACTGGGGAAGAACTAGGAGTTGGGGGACCACTGTCTCCCAGCTGTTAAAGAAGATCACTGCCTGAGGTCTCCAATCAATAGACTGGGCTTGAAGGTGCTAGTCTGGAAATGTGCACCTGTAACAAGCTCAAGATGGAGATACACAGTTGTACACTGAGCCCAGGTAGGAATCACAGCAGTGCCTTTGTCGACTCCTAGCTATATTAATGTCAGCAGTGTTACCTACATTGGTACAATGCACTGTTGATGTGGAGTACTAAAAATGGCATTTTAACTCTGTGATATTCCTCCTCAAAACTCTTAAGTCTATCTGACAGTGATAAAAACTCCCATTGTGTGGATTAGGGAGGATTCATACAAGTTACTTACCTGGCACTGCTCAGAACCTTCAAGATCATTAAAAGCAAGTCAAGAGTAGCTTCAGGATGCATCCAGTAAATGCAAGGTGATAATCCTGTATTGCATCCTCTACCAGAAAACATTAACTGAAAGCTACAAAAATCTGAATAAACCATCAATTTCAGTTAACAACATCTACCAACATTATTAATTCATTGATTACAACAAGTATGCCATACTAATGTGTATGAAAAACTGGATGGAGGCATATGGCAACTCTGCAATATCTTTTCAATTTTTTTTATAAATCTAAGACTTATAAAACATTTTGTATACCAATAATATGTATAATATTTGTTTTTATGTATCAGTTTTCTGAAACTAAAACAACTGAAAAGATATAAAGCATAAAAATGATCATTTAAAAAACTTCAATATGCATGTATAAATATGATATTTATGATATTTGTAACTACCAAGTGGAAGTTTGGTTTTCCCTATGTTCTTTTTTTTTAAACGGGGCTTGAACTCAGAGCCTTGAGTTTGCCAAGGGTGTACCTGCTGCTGAGCTAAAGCACCAGCTATCCTTATGTTTTTCAATGGTGTAAATTCTTTAGCTTCATTATTGACAGTTGAGTGGGGGATGTGATGTATACTATGGTTGAGGTTTATGGGGAAATCATCCCTTTGGTCTTTTATAATTATGATTGATACACTTTCTTACAGAGTCATCTAGTATATGGTATTATAGTGAAAATAGAGAACGTAATCCCTTTGGATTCTGAAAGAATAATAATTGCTAAACTGCTTTTTTGATGTTTCCTTCCCCTCATTTGGCCTTCTCTCCCTTTCTTTTCTTTTCCTTTCCTTTCCTTTCTCCTAACAAACTCTCTGTGGAAATCATTTGGTTCTAGTGTTCTGTTGTCCCATGGGTATACCTGCTCAGTGAGTGGGCAGAATCGTCACCTCTCCACTCTGGAGCCTTCATAGCAATAGACTGAATTGCTTACTACTTTTCATACCTGTTGTCATGTGGCAGAAATCAATATGAAATCCACTGAGTGGGTGATATCCCTCCTTAAAATATTTCAGTGAAGAAGCAAATACTGATGTGGAAGCAGATAGGAATGAAAATTGCTATATGTAGATTATTCGCAATATTGGGAAGCAATGTAAATTTACTTTTTAAAAAGTATGGTTATTATATTTTCAAGCAATGCACTCAGTGGTGTCATTCATCCATGAGATATCTTTTCAGGGGAAGTACTGTAAACTGAAATCAAATCTTGTAATTGTTGGCTGAGCAGACTATTGAAAATACAGTATAAAGTTATCTAAAAGTCTGGAAATGTGGAAAATAGGACCATTTTTAAAGGAAATGGAGAATATAAAAGTTACTAAGAGGACAAGATGACCGATGTATTAGACACTGGATAGGCATTAGACCCACAGATGGTCTGAGCTCTGTAGGCAGCACCTGCAAAAGTGCTGAGGGAAAACAACCAGATGACTTCATGGAAGTCCCCCCTAATTTTGTATGACTTAGGTATAATTAAAGCAAGCAGAATAATAGTGGATAAGGTGGGCACTCCTTAAAGACCACATGCAGCATTTATTAACTATAGGAATTGGCCAAGTTCTTTAATCTTTATGTGCCTTGGGTTTCCACCTTTAAAATTGAGGAAAAGCTAGCAATAATCCCAGGAAGTCATACAGATTGAAAAGCTAATAAAAAGGGAGTCCTTATATAATGCCTGGGGAAAGTGCAATTCGGGTTAAGATTAAGAAAGTCCAAAGAGACTTTTGTAGCCATCCTAACAATGAGAACAAGATAGATACAGTCTAACACCCCTCATCAGTTTTTAAATCCACCGAAGATCTGACAAAGCAAAGAAACTTAAATGAAATGAAAACGCAGAGAGCGAATAAGAAACTGCAGCTACTTTCAACTCTGAGAACAGCAAGAGTTAGAAGCTTCTGATATTGAAAAAGTAAGAAGAAACCAGCTAAATTTTAATAAACTTGTAACATCGGCATGAAAGCACCTGTGGTGGTTGAGGAAGCCTGCCTGCCCAAATCTTTACCGGCTTGTTTCTCTGCCCTTTCCCATGGACCTTCATTGACTGTGGAGAATCTTTGTGAGCAAAAGGCTGAGGGCATGGCTGGGAAGGGGAGACACTGCTGAGACAACTTAGAAAGGTTTCTTTTTAGAACTCTAGATTTTTACTCTACGCAAGTCATTCGATGCCAAAGGCTGGAGGAGGAGTAAAAGGGTTAGACAGACACCCGCAGAAGCACTTTGGACATAGCCAAGTACAAATAGCAAATATTTTAAGCTTTCAAGGGAACAAGGATATTGTGTCATTGTCCCATACTCTGTAGGCTTCACTGTGTGCAGCTCATGGTCCTGACAGATGGTAGCTGGGACTGGACTAGGAGAAAGCTTACAAGGTGCAATAAACCAGAAACAGAGCTATAAACTAAATTCCTCTGGGATGCAAAGAGGTTATAGCAAAGCTATGAAGCAGAGAACTTCCTCAGTGAAGAAAACAGGTGACTGGGCTACAAGCAAGGAAAAGGACCTAGAGTCTTGCTAGGAATGAGTTCCAAATCTTTATGCAAAGACCAGATTCACACACTCAGTGGCTGAATGAGTGCAAAATCCTAACAAAGCTCAAATTCAGAAAAAAAGGATTCATCCTCCCAGTAGTAGCCTAAAGTTAGAAGGTATATACATAGTCTTTTCTGGGAGAGAATGTGGTTACTTTCAGTCTTAACTCACCTTTGTATGTGTACTTCAGCATAAAATACATAATAACAAAAAGTTGGGTAAGCAAGGAGAGATGACTGATAGGCAACAGAAAAAAGAATCAATAAACACCAATCTGGAAGTGGTACAGATGCCAAGATTATTAGAGGAACAATTTAAAATATCAATAGTAAATATACCAAAAGGTCTACTACAAAGGGTAGACCATTGAGTCAGCACATTGTGATTTAAACAGAATAGCAGAGACTTTAAAACAGAAGGCAAAAGGAATGCCTTACTTGGAAAATATGAAATAACGTATGAAGACTTCTTCCCATGACTTTTAACAGCAGAATGGATGTTGCTTAAGAAGGAATCTGTGAGTTTTATGATAAGTATAAATTTCCTGAAATAAAGCACAAATAAAAAATAAAAAGAGAGAAAGCCGAGTGTCTGAGCACTGTGGGGCAATATCAGACATCTGTAACTAGTACAATTGGAATAGTTTTAGGAGACAAGCAATAGAAAAAATATTTGAATAAATAATGGCTTATTTTCTCACTAAATTAAACTAAAAGTATGCTCTACAAGTCCAAAGATATCATCCAACCCCAAACAGGCTAAAACTAAAGAAAACTAAGCAAGTATAAGAAGGATATCCTAAAAGCAACCAGAAATGGAAAGACACCTGACCCATCAGGCCCAAGGATAGAGGACAGTTAAATTCACACTAGACTCATGGGCTCAAAGAACAGGATGACTATATTTGCAAAGCATTGCATGTACATGTCAACCCAGAATTGTACATCTAGCAGCTATTATTGTAGAGGATTAAATGAAGCAGTTTGAGGCAAAGAAACTAAAATGATTTGTTTTGATTTGTTTTTGTTTTTGTGTTTTTTGACAACCATCTTGTACTAATGAAATGCTGAAGGGAATGATTTAGTCTAAAGGAAAATGATGGACTCTGAAATCTATAGGAAAAGAAATAAACAACAAAATGTGTCAGAATGTGAGTGAAAACAAAGGACTGTTTCAGGGTGTGTGTGTGTGTGTGTGTGTGTGTGTGTGTGTGTATGCTTTTGTATTTTTACAACATAAGCATTTGTTGTATTTTATATCTAGATATTCCCTCAAAGCCTAATGCTCATGTGTTCATATGTTGGGATTTTGAGAGGTGGCTGGATGGGTGTGTGACACTCATCGCTATATTAGTCCACTGAGGCTTATAGTTAGGTGTCATGCTATAGCTGGTGGAAAGAAGTGGGTATAGCCTAAAAGTATATAACCTTTCTACTCTTAATCTCTCTCTGTTTCCTACCTGCTACGAGCTGTTTCTCCTCTACCATATTTCCCTGCCTTGGATCCAGCTGACAAGGGACTGAAACCTCTACAAACTGAACTAAAATAAAACTCTTCTCCTATAACTTAAGGGTATCCAGCATTTTGTCCCAGCAATGAGAATGTAGCTAAGACACCATTCAAAGCTTGAGTGTATTGTGAGACATAGTACATGAGCAGTGCTATGGTTTATATCTAAATGTCTGTCCAAAACCTCATGCTATCATAGATGGGGCTTTGGGTAGCTAATTGGGTTATGAAGCGTGATACTCATCAATGGATTAGTCCACTGATAGATTTGTAACTTAATGTGATGTCGTAGGGTCAAGCCTGGTCAGAGGAGATGGTTCACTGGGGACGTGGCCTGGAAAAGTACATCTCTCTCTCTCTCCTCCCTTGATCTCTCTCTGGTTTGTATCACTATGCCATGAGCAAGCCTCCTGTCCACGTCTCTCAGCCATGCCACTCTGCTTTTGGAGCCAGCCAACTATGGGCTAAAACCTCTACAGACTGAGCCAAAATAAACCTTTCCTCTTTTAAGTTGTGGGTGTCAGATGTTGTGTCCCAGTGATGAGAAAGTAACTAAGACAAGCAGTATATGACATAATACTTAAAACGTCATAAAAATACAATTCGTTGCATGCCACCTGTTTGCCGCTCAATGTACATTATCTATTTTAGCTCAAGGAGGCAGAGAAGTATAGATAAAATGTCTTTAGGGAAATAGTGAGCCAGAAAGGTAAACTACTGCACTGTGGGCTAGAGGAAAGTCACTGATGGGTTTTGTAAAGGAGACCTTCAGATATCACATGGCTTTAGAAGACTGATCTGGGCTTTTCTTTCTCTGAAGCAAATTTTGAAGGTAGGCAGTCATCTTTAGCATTGTAAAGATTTTATTTCTTTCATACTCTGTCAGCTAACTTCCCAGAGTTGTGTTGTGTTGTGTTGTTTTTGATACAGGATCTCAGCAAGTTGCTAAGGTGCCCAGGCTAAACTCAAATTTGCCATCCTCCTGCCTCTGCTTCCCGTAATGCTGAAATTGCATGTATGTGCCATTGCACCTGGTTTCATTGAGGTTCTCATTCAATTTCCTTGTCCTTTCCTTTTGATACTGCTGTTGCTGCACTGGTGGGTGGGGTAGTAGGAGCCCAGTGATACTAACATGCTTTTTTGACCCCTTTTCCTTACTCACAAGGCAAAAATCTTCTCACTCTACTGTTGAGTTTTCATTTCTCTTTTTAAAACCTCTGTCCACAAGGACACGCAACTGTGATGGGGAGCACTGTGGCCCTGGAGGGGAGAAAAGCACCACAGGGCTGAAAGTCAAAAAAGCAAAAAAAAGGTATTCACGTTTTCACTCTGCAGAAGTATAGGGCTGAGCTTGGGAAGCTGCATACTGTACTCCAATCAGTCTCTTTTATCAGCTAAACCAAGAGAACCTTGTCATCAAGAACACCCTTCCCAGCGTCACTGTGTGTCCATCTACAACTCACCTGCCCAGGCCTGCCCATTCCTAAGCTCTCAGGTCAGGTGCTGCTGCTCTGAGAGGGCTCTCTACCACACCTTACTTAAGTGGCTCCTATCTGTGAGCAGTATGCTTCTCTTGTTGGACTCAGTTGCAATCTCCCATGTGTCTACATGCCCCTCCAGATTCAAGACCATTCCATTTTGTATCATATTTGACATCTTTAATTATCATGGCCAACACCTAGCTTAGGGCTAAAAAGTTAAGAGATACTCAGTAAATACTTATCAAATGGTCAAATGAATAATAAGGTATAAATGTTCAAAGAGGTATTTCATTTTTCTTTTCATAAAACTGCTTAGAATTTTTTGCATGTCTTTAACAGTTTGTATACTCCTGCAACTCGAAAGCCTTGCTTCCCCTTTCCCACTGCTGCTGATTTTGCAATCTCATCTGCATCTAAATTTGAAGGGGAAAGAAGGAGGAATTTGAGGACACTGTGCTAACATAATTAACAGACTTGTTAAAGTGTTGGAATAAAATTACTTGGCAGTAAGTCAGTATTGCATGTTTTACAACTATTATATGTCTTTTCTGTGTTCTCTACGTTCTGATTACCCTAGCCTTCATTGCACAGGAAGGTAGTAAAGATTTACTAAGATGAGGCTCAGGGATAGTGTCCCAACAGAAGAATGCTCCTTTCCAGAAGCTGCTAAGCTCTCATTGTAATTCTAAATTTGTCTTTTGTAGCTGGTGTAAAATTAACTAATTTTACCCTGCTGGTGTTCCCACTTTGGGTTCTCTATTTCCTGGAAGAGCTGCTCTTTCTTCAACTTCCCAGCACATTGAAGCTTAGTAGCCAAAAGTGGTTGTCCCTCAAAAGTGTGGGCTTGCAGGAGCGAAGGGTGTGGCTCTCCCTTTTGAAAAGTTTCCTTGGCTGTGAAATCATTTTGACATGGTGTTTTGTCATATGCTTGACATCTTTTTTCTGTTTTTAATGAGGAAGTGACTGAGAGATAATTTAATCTGAAGTGCTGCCACCTACATAGCGAGAGATTAATTGGATAGTCAGAAAAATTATTTGAGTGTTTCAAAGACAGTGCCCAAGTAAGCAGAAGGTGATATTAATAAAGCAGAAGCAAATCATGACCCTTCCTTGTCTACTTAAGCAGGTTGTGGGTGAACCATTACTATTATGTTTTGGGTATCTCTAAACTGGCTAACTTGATAATTTGTTATCATAACAGGTATAAATTATACACATTAAGGATATTGTCTCCTGCCACAGGTACTAATTTACCTATCTTTCTCTTCACTTGTATTGTATAGAAAGAAAAATAGTAATTTAACCACATTGGGCTTTGTGGCAAAATCTAATGCCATCAACAAAATACATGGGTGATCTTTGCAGCATTGAAATATTCCCTCAAGATCTCCAAAATATCTTTATTTTTAAATGCTTCAAAGATACAACTCCAGCTAGTAGAACATGGCTATTAGAATGGAAGAAGGTCCCACATGGGTATGGAACAGGGTAGATGTTGTGTAGGCTCTGGTTTTCTGCAATACAGAAGTAGGAACAGTAAGAAGTTTCTATCCTTGTGCTTTTGTTTTCTGAAACAGCAGAGAAAGTCAGCAGGGATCTGAGAGCAAAGGCTTCTATAAAATAAAACCTCTTCATATGAGAGTACGTATAAGTAAACTGCAATTCAGGTATTTTTACAAGTGTATAGTTTTACCTATCCAGTTCTTGAGTCACCTATAGTTATGGCAATCTTCACATCAAGTTGATTTTTTGCTGAACATTTATTTATTATGACCTTCAGGTTTATCAGCAGAGTGCTAGTATTATCTTAATATTCTAACAATAGCATTATTGATTTTAATCTATCATATTTATCTACTGTATTAAGTTATGAATACTTAACTTTCTAGGCTAATTCAGCTGTCTCAGAACTCCACTATTGTGTACTTCTTTGCTTTGTCTGCCTTCATAGAATTAGAGTGGAAAGGCTTGCCTGCCATTAAGCAAAATAAGGATTACTTGAACATAAGCACTGTAACAGTCCTTCTGAGAACCCATGGCTACTAAGCGACTCATGGGCAAGCAGCATATACAGTTGGGATATGCTAAATAATGGCTTGATTTTGCATTTTGTGGAGATGAAGCAGAAAGTTTCAATATTTCATCATGTTGCTCAGAATAATGTACGGTTTGAAGTTTATGAATCATTTTTGGAATTTTCCCTTTAGTATTATCAGATCAGAGCTAGCCACAGTAATTCAAACCTTGGAAAATAAAGCTATGGATAGGGAAAAATTTGGTAGTTTTCAAATACACTACAAATAAACACTTATATCCTGGATGAAAAGCCACTGTGATGATGAGTGAATAGAAACTTGGTGTCTTTTCCCCATTCTGTCACTTAAGGATCAACATAGAAGATTTATACATCCATCACATCAACCACCAAGAAGTGTGTGGAGATTTCTTCACAGGAGGAAACTGTCAATTATGTAGCAGACACCAGCTGAGTGTTTCCTAATTTGATTCAATTTCAATACCTTACCTGGAAGTAGCAGCAAATATCATAGATGGAGGGTTCAGTTCCATAAGTCTGCTCCCTCATTATATGCTGATCCCAAGCCCCTTGCTGTTTCACTTGTACTTCAGACTGACCTGGCCAGATACAAATCAGAGCTCTCGTCCTGGAGTTCTATTACCTTGCTAGAATGACTCAGATAATTTAGGGAAACACATTTCTCAGTGCACTATAAAGGATATTACAGAGGATACATTGAAGTGAGAACCCATATGAGAGATGGATGAGAGATGGAAAAAGGGGGTGATGTTTTCCTGCCCTGACCAGGTTCTCCATCTTCCAGGTATCTCCCTGGTTTTTCCTCTCCAGAAGCTCTTTGAACAATGTTATTATGGGTTTTATGAAACTTTCATTATATAAGCATGATTGATTAAATCATTGCCCATTCATGATCAATTTAGCCTTCTAGGGGGCTGGAGAATAGGTCTGAAAGTTTCAATTTTCTAATTATGTGTAGCTTTCTTCCTATGGCAGACTCCCATCCTGAAGTTACCTATCACCTTATCAGGACACCAAATAAGCTCACCACTTTGACAATTCCAAGGATTTTAGGAGTGGATGTCAGGAAAGAGGAATGAAGACCAAATATATATTTCACACTACCTCAGCATTCAGGTATAGTAGCATCACAATATAATAACTAAGACTAAATTCAATCAGAAATATGTAAAAGTGACAAAAAAATTCAGATTCCCACCACTGACAGAGGAATGATAGATTACATGGAATCACGTGTCTTGTTTTTCATAGAAAACTATGCTGTGAAAATGTCAATTATTTATACTTTTCTATATAAGTAAATTGCAGTTTTGATCACAAAAAGAAAAGATTTTAGGAGTTATGAGGATACTAGAAAAGTGAACTTAAAATAATATCAAGCTTATCAAGCATGCTAAATTTATAAATCTTAATTTATAAAGGAAAATTTGATTGTTTCTCACGAAAAGCCATGCTACTAAAAAGTACACACTCAAATGACAAATGTGTGCTTAGATAATATTTGCAAAAAAATCTCAATAAGACAGAAAGGGAGAAGTATCCTTAAAATAGGAGATAAATACAAACCACTCAATATAAAATTAAAAAGCAGTTCATAGTTAAAGAAATACACAGTAACCATACAAAAGAAAAAAACTCAACCTCACTGTTCATTAAAGTAATGAATTTTAAAATGAGGTACTTCGATAAACAAAGATTAAAATGTGTAGTAGTTCCTACTGTAGTGAAGTTATTGCTAAGCAGACATTCTCAGTCTCTCAGTAAGAGAATATTTTGGTGCAAACCTATAGGCCAGCTTTTCGAGCCATTGCTTACCAAACTACAACATGTATACTATAACATATATAACCTACTAACAAACACACTTAAGAGGGAATATATGAAATGTATGTACCCATTGACCACTATTAAGAATTAAATTCCCTGTCTAGGACAATTTCCTGCTTAGCATTAACAAAAATACAAAAGGTATTATTTAAATTACAATGAACACAATTTAAATGTTCATTAGTAAAGGATCAATTAAATTATGGTAAACCTCTACTGTGAGCTAGTAAACAACTTAAAAAGAATAAGACTTTTAGACATTGGTGTGGGACAGTCTTCAAAACAAAGGGAAGGAAGAAAGGTGTCAACTATTGTAAATTTCAGTTTCCCCCATTTAAATTTTGTTACACTCATGAGCATAAAAATTTCAGAAGAACTGATGAGAAGCTAGTGTCTGTAATTACTCATAGATATAGGTTAGAAAAACATTTGGAAATTTTTATATCTAAATGCATACCTATCTGAATGTTTTCAGCTATATTCATATGCTATTTTTGCATTAAAAATCTGGTTACAGATAAAGATTTTCAAGGTTCTCTGAGGTGTTTTGAAGTTAAAGAAGGAATGGCAGTTTACAAATTTTGAATCTCTCTTTTAGAGTAACAAAAAATTGCAATAGGTTAGTGACAGCTTGACTTCTTATTCTGGGACTCACTCATGTAGCTGTAATGAATGTAATCTAAACATGATATTTTTCAGAAAGGTTTGAATATTTATCATGTGGAATGCATGAATTAGGTGGAAGGATGAGATTTTTCCCTACAACTTCAGCTGGTTTCTGATAATCAGTCACGGTCACAGTGTTAGTGACGCTTTACAGTTCCTGCTGTGTGTCTGAGCTTGAGGAATAGCTTAAGAATTCATGTGGCCATTATTGCTACCAACAGCATGCAATTAGGCTGCTTCCTTCTTTGTTTATCTTCCTTACATTAGAGGAATTTGTGCACTGTATTTCCATGTTTTGATGCTGTGTTCAGAATTTATTTGAAAAGTTTTGCTGTCAAGAAGTGGTGGATAGTTCTGACTTTTTTGGTTGTTTTTTGTTTGTTTGTTTGTTTTTTGGCTAAGTATATAGATGTTTTTCATAAGGGGGTAGGGAAAAGAAGAATTTCTTCTCTTCCTGTGCAGAGGAGAGTAGTAGTAAAGAGAAGAGACGTTGAAGACAGATGCCCGGGTCATCTCTGTGGGCGTACCAGCAAGTTCCCTAGCCTTTCTGTGTAAAAAATGAAATAATTACATGTATCTGACAGAGGGTCATGAGAATTGACTGTGAAAATACACATGAAGTACTTAGTAGTAGTAGTACTGGTAGTACTTAGAAAATGTTCAATAAATGTTAGTTAAAACTAGTATCCTTTTCACTGTTTATCAATTCCTATTGATTTTGATTTCAGATTGGCACTTACGCTTCTTGCCTGGAAGCCTCTGGGAATGAATGAAAGTCTAGTGTATAAATAATCATTTTTATATTAAGTGCTGCTGAAAAGTACTTCGTTTTAATGTTTCTAAATGTATTTATGAAGTTAAAAGACCAAACAGAACTCACACCTTTGTGAATGAGACCTTGGGCAATTCAACAACTGTCTCAAAATAAAAAATAACAGAAGTCTCTGAGTAATAGTTCAGCCCCATGGCTCAACCTCCAGTACCACACACACATCCAGCACACATTGATGCTAAGTTCTGGATGAGCGTGGGCATCACTGAGCAGTATTTGTTTCTAGCATCTATGTAGATTGCTCGCCACTATCGTGGAGTCAGAAGATAGCTGTGACCCTAGGGAACCCTGCCATTCCTCATTGACATTTTTGTCTTCCCTTTATGATGTTTCTTAATACCTCTCTTATGATCCCTTTTTCCCCATCAAAGATAGATTTTGTCAGGTCTTAAACCCAATCTTACCTTTAAAGCATCTTTATGATACTTTATCTTCATGTTCAAAGACAACCATCATGGGAAAGGAACTTTTTAGTTTCCATGACAAAGTCTGACTTATACAAATAGTACATACCTATTGATACATCCTAAACAATGGGTCTCCTTCCTCATGCCTGGATAGAAGAATCAGACCTTAATTTGTCAAAGAAAAAATGTTTCTTTCTTCTTCAGTAGCTCCTAGGAGAGATTTTCTCAAGCATTCCTGGCCTTATTGTACCACCTCATTCTTTCTTTCTCCAGGGTGAGTAATCCACTGATAGGACATGGAAAGAATAATCTGGTGTACTCTGTTTAGTGATACAGGGAGTTGGGCCCTCACCTCCCTCAACTAGACTGTGAACTTGGGCATCAGCCATCCCCTGGTAGTGAAGACCTGGCTGGGCCATGGCTGCCTACAGCAAGTGAGCGGGTGGATGAAGTCAGTTTCATCCTGTCTCTTCTCTAAGCCAACTTTTACTAGTTCTGAGGATGGTAATGGCCTCCATGTGCTGATTCTTTTTTGCCTCAGTCTCCTTTATATAATTTTTTTTCTGAAAAGACTAATTTATTGAGTCTGGTGTACTATTTAAGAAGTATAATATGAGGTGTGATTGACATATATGATGAAAGTTTCAATTTAAAAAAAACTTATTACAGTGACACATTGTTTTCTTACTCCTTCATGATACTCCCCCCTCTCTCTTTATAGAATGTCTTTACAGTGTGTAAGCAAAAATAGTGAATGGTGCTGCCCAGTGAAAGGTGTGTATAAACATTATAGTGTCTTCCTTCACTTTTTTCACTGAATCTGGCATCATGCAACTTCTAACTCTTTCCCAAAGTCAAGATGACTATGAAAAGTGAACATTTTAAATTGAGTTAGTAAATGGAGGCAGCCATGACACAGAACTAAAAACTTTCAAGAAGCAGGGCTTCCAGACCTGCCTAGAAAGTGGCACGAATGATGTCATAAGTGTGTTCAAAATGAGAGAGTACTTTGATTGGGACTACTGAGGAATTAACATCTACAGTAATAAATTTTTAATTTTAGTATTTACCATATTTGTCAATCACATCTCATAATTCTGATAACAGCATCAAAAGTCTCTCAGGTTACAGCTGAAAAAAATGAAGTTTAAAATAATAACTAAAACTAGAACATGGCAGTATTTTTCAAGTAAAAGGCTATGAAAGGAAAAATTAATATTAAAAGCAAAAGACTAAGGAATTGTGTCTTTTAATGTAATTAAATATTAAAACTACAGAAATATTGGAAAATATGCATTGCCTATCTATAAGTATGTTTCAAGCAAATCCCCACAAGTTGTCAAAATACCTATTCTCAGCCAAGTCTATTGGTTCCATCTGGAAGATCCAAGTTTTCCATCTGGACAACTAATGTTTTGTTGCTAAACTAAACACAGAGGCCAGACTTTACTTAGCAGGCTGTCACCTTTTATCACAGTCCTATCAGATGAGTTTTTAAAAAATCCTATTCATCCTGTACTGAAAATATCTCAACTAAATGAATTTGTGGGAAGTTGCTATTATCACACATTTATATAGATAGATGTTTATTTGTAGTTGGAATTGCTTGAAAACTTGTTTTAGAAAAATAACTTTACAACATTGGATCAACAGCAAGCACACAGTATGCATTTCAATAACAATAAGTCTGATAAAAGTAAGTTTTGTGTTTAGTTAACAGGCTCCTACTGAGTAGAAAATTAGAAGTTCCTTCCTTGCTATGTGGTTTGATTCTGTACCTATGAAAAAGGAGAAACAGAAATATAAATCCTTAGCACTGTTTATGCTCAGTTGAAGCCAGCTAGTCCAGGGACTGCCTTTTAATGATAGTCAATAAAATCCTTAAGTAAAAACTATGTACTAATGATAAGGCCAGTATTTCAGCCCAACAAATACTTGATACGTGCACTTCATTAGACAGTTAAGTTAATCATCCTTGTATTGATGCATTGTTTGACATTTTTCTCTGTTTTTGACTCTATATCTGTCTGCACTAAAACAGTTACTTCCTCATACCACAGCTTTTGTTCTGATGGAGTTAATTTCTTAGCCATCTCTCTCTACTTTTTGGTATCCTATAAAGTAACTAGATTTATAAGGACAGAGGAGTAGAAAGCCTATGTATTCTCATTGGGAAATTAGAGACAACATTGATCCTGGAGCCATTTTTCCTGTTAACTAAAGCACAAGTCTGCGTATTATGTTGGAACCTTCCCTCTTCTTTCACTATGTTCTATTTAATCATACTTTTGCCATTGCATAGTTCCTGGTGTCTCTATTTCTCTTTCTTGCATATATAGATGCAGAGATCACTAAAGGGGCAAACCAGACAAAAATGGCATAAAGGGGTCATCTTAGAATAGGCTGGCAGAAGTTGGCTACAGGATGGATATTATTACTTGCATTTTACATATAAGAATTCTGGAACTTTGAAGAAGCTCCAATTGACTGTGTTAAAATTCCACCTCTGCACTGGCTAGTTTTATGAGTTTACTTTCTAAGACTCAGTTTCTTCATTTGTTAAGCTTATATAATACCTACCCTGCAGATTATTTTAGAGTTTGAAGAAGGATATATCTATATCTATATATAGAGAGAGATATATGTATGTCACATGTATCATATAACATATATGTATCATATATGTATACATAACTATAATACATCTGTATAAGTTTATACAAAATAGTGTATATGCTCAGTAATTTCTCTGCAATGATAACTTGTCTTGTTTATTTCTGGCTTAGACTAAGAATTAATCTTTTTTTTTTTTTGTACTGTGAACTGAACTCAGGACCTTGCTCTTGCCAGGCAGGCACGGTGCTGCTAAGTTATATCTCTGGTCCCAAGAACTAATATTAATGAGTTTATTGTACTGATATTTAGAATGTTTCAACACAGGTGACGTACCTTAAACATAATTTTGCACAGGCTTCATGTCTATATCATAGTTACAGACTAAAAGATTTTAACATTTTTTAACCTTCTGTATTTAGAGCCCTGTCTTGATGAATCACTAATGTTTTCTGCTGGAGGAGTTGCTATTCAATCCATTCTCCCTGTCTCTCCAATGCCTTTGAAAATTCCATTTTCCCAACCAGCCTTCATATCTGTGTGTGCATATACAGAGGCCAAATTAGATTTATAATTTTAATGAGTATCTTGGATTGGTGTACATGCTAAATTACCTGGGCAGACACCATGAGACTGAAGCCCCCAAATATAGTATATTGAAAAGAGTAACCAGAATGATATTTCAGAAGAGTATATCTAGAGAGAAACATTTTTGAAAGATTATTGATGATGAGGAGAATTGACATCACATTTCTTTTTACCTTTTGGGATAGGCCCTCAGTGCCCTGACTTTGCAGTTACTCTTCATTTTATTCAGTGCTCTCCAGAGATTATAAAAATGTTGATTAATATACATTCAGGTTTAACCGATTTTTAAAAATAAATCAATAAATGCAGTAGTAAGCAGCTTTCCATAAAGAGTCATAATGTCAGCCTGCAGCTGGGAAACAACATCTTGAGCTTTCTATTTCACCAGCACTTCACTTGAAAAAGGTAAGAAAAAGATCACAGAATCTATTCTGAGGTCTTCTTTTCCTTATTTAGAAGTTACTGTCTTGAAAGAATAACGAAAGTTTAAGGAATTTATAGGTATTCATTTTTTGTGTGCTTTGTTTTTCCCCCTGGCTCCTCTGTGTTTCACAGAGGTGACTGGAAAGAGGTAAATAGAAGCATAAAGTCAGGATAGAGTAGAAGTGATGAGACCAGGTGGTGAATGAGGGCTATTGTCAACACACTGTAAAGATCAAGAGAGAAGCTCAGTTTGGGTGATACGTAAGTAGCTGAAAACAACTGGCAGTAACTAATTGGGTGGATGTGAGCTGTAGCTCCCATGCCTCGGTCATCGGCAGGGAAAATTGCTACTGTGTCACAGAACATGAGCCAGGGCCATCTAGGCAGCATGAGAGTGATCTTGTTGTTTGACTCAGGCAGGAGCTATCTGTAAATCCATGCATATCCTGAATAATTATTTTGACTAACTCAAGTTGGTAGTCATAGGGCTGCATTGGCTAGACTCATGTATACTGATTGCAAACCATCGTAAGTATGCCCATGATGCCAGACTGAGGTCTGAGTGTTGGGAACTAGCAGTCAAATATGGACATGGAGCATTATTGACTTTAAAGCTTATAAATCTGCTTTATTCAAATTTTTATTCATTATATTTCAGCACATGTCAAGACGTTTGCCTGGGAAACCCAAAAAATATCTTGCAATTACCAAGTTTTTGACTGTGAACAATAAGAATTTAATTTGTAAAGATGCTAATGACTTATAGATACTAAATATGCTACAGATACTAGCACACTATATGATTATTAACCATATGCATTCTTGTTTTTGTAGTTATATCATTTAAGATAAACTGGTAATTAGAAAAATAAATTGCAGGAAATAGTTTATTTCTAAAAAGTTTTGATTTAAACAAAACTAAGTTTCTACCTATTGAATCATACATCTTTTTGTTGTATAATCTAGGTTTTGTAAAGGATATTTGGATCCAGAAAACCACAACTTTGATTTATTAATAAATAAAACAAGGAAACATAAACTATAAAGAAAAATTTTCTGAAAGCCTGTGAAAAAATTGTCTCTATGACTGATTAATGTTGGACTTCACCTTAATACCATATGAGCTAGGAAATAGGTGTCCAGCAAAGCCTGATGTAATGTTACATGTAAACTTATTTCTAAGACTTTATTGTGAAATATTTCTTCTTTCAAATGTCTTTCTAGTGAGGAGATAACTGATAAAAGTTTAATAGGCTAATTCTAGGTTGTGTACATTTACAAGCTACTCTACAATTGCCCCATTGAAATAACTTGCTTAATTTCTGCTCTATATGCCTATATGGTACCCTATATCTACTTTATGTTTCTTGCTGTTTTATATGTAGGTCTTCCTACATAAACTTAAAAATGCTTAAGCATAAAGAACTAGGTACTTTTATTTTTATAACTTCTTCAGTGTCAGGCAACTTGGGAGTCTCATTTTTTGAACAAAATGTCTTTCATGACTGAGATCTGGCCTTGTAAGAAGGAAGGATGCCTTAGGAAAGATAGAAACAAAGAATAAACCTCTACAATGTGTGCATCTCTGATGATTCTATGATTCAGAAAGAAGTTGGATTCTGCATTTAGGAATTCAGTTGTTGGTATCCTCTGCCTTTTAGCAGGTATAAATAAGACTTGTCATTCAGACTGAGAAATAATCTCCAGTAGGAAGATCAAAATTGACCTTTCACAAGAGATAGTATTCAAAGTTGAGTTTTAAAAAATAGATATTTTAAGCAGAGAGAGGAGTTATCACAAACTGATTCAATAAACACACATTGAGTACTTGTTAGGCAAAGAACATAATATAGAGATATGCAAGCACGTAAGTAGTTTTGAATTGCTAGGAGTGTTGGAATTACACTTGTAAAGTTAGTTTGGGACTTGGTTGTGTAGGTCTCTGTGAAAGATTATATTTTAAAAAGAGAGATATAGCAATATCTTTCGTTCTATGTGCTCTTGAAATCTCCCACCACCACTATCGTCAGGAGGTAGAGTCTAGGTCTCCTGTCCATGAATGCAGGAGATCTTTTGATTGCTTTGACTAGTGGATAAAGTGAAAGTATTTCCCAAAGCCATATTATACAAATGTCACATGATTGTACTGGAGTGCTCACTGTAAGAATCCATTTTCCATGCTATCATGAAACCCAAAAGTAGCCTAAGCAGAAGACCATGTAGAGAAGAACCAAGACCTCCAGCTTGAGCTTCAGCTGTGCTCTCAGCTGGCAGGAGGCAACCATATGAGTGAGCTATTATGGAAGTAGGTCTTTCTGTCTCCATTAGAGCAGCCCCAGCCACCTCACAGAGCACAGAGGGACTGTTACCTGGAGCCATGTGCAAATCTCAGACCTGTGAATATAATGAAGGATTGCTACTCTTTAATGACTCCATATTATAGTGAAGCTTAACAAAAATAAATCATTTTAATTTTTGCCATGACATTATCAGTATATAATCTTTCAGTTTATATTCTATACTTCAAAAGTTCTAAACCATTATTATTTCCTTTTTATTATGTCATATTATGGATTAATGCTATAATTGAGACTTAATAATATTTTAATAAGGACTAAAAACTGTTCATCTGTCCTCTATTTTGAGAAAATTCTTGAGTTCTCTTGACCTTGGATTCTTCATGTTTAAAATTAGGATCAGATGGGCATGGCGATACATGCTTGTAACCTAAGCACTCTTGGAGCTTGAGGCAGGGGGATTGAAAGTTTGTTTTTCTTTTATTTATTTATTTATTTATTTTTATTTTAAACAGAAGAAAAGAAATTAAAGTAAAACAATTTCACAACAAGACAATAGGACAGTAACAATAATCAGCACATTGCATATTGTTATATTCACAGTTTAGGGTATAATATATAGACATGAAACATTGTCTAGAAAATTATTAGCACAAAACTTTTGCCTCAATGAATCAAGAGAAACCAGCTATATGACTATCTTCTTTTTTGTTATGATTGCTCTATTAGTTTCAAATAAACATTTCGCATTAAAAATGAAATCTGAAGATGACCCTGTGAAAACTATTTTCACCCAAAATTCTTTTTCTTTAACTACCTTAACTATTTTTTATATACATAAATTTTCTTTCAGTTCATCACACAAGTGCAACAATGTGATGGTTACATATGTGTGACTTTAGTTCACTGAAAAGTATATTTTCAATGCTCATCCATTTAAGAGTGAAAATGTCTAGTCTATCGTTCTTTATAGCTAAGTAGTACTCCATTATATAGAAATACCACATCTTTTTTGTCCATTCCTTAGTCGAGGGGCATTTGGTTTGTTTCCAAGATCTAGCTATTATGAACTTGGCAGCTATAAACATAGGTACACACATATCACTGTGGTAGGATGTTTTTAATTCTTTTGGGAAGATACCCAGAAGGGGAACAACTGGGTCAAATGGGACCTCCAATCCTAGTTTTTTGAGGAATCTCCACACTGACTTCCACAGTGGTTGCACCAGCCTGCATTCCCACCAACAGTGGAGAAGGGTACCTTTTTGTCCACAGCCTCTCCAGCATCTGTTATTGGTTAACTTCTTAATATTAGTCATTCTTTCTGGGGTGAGTGGAATTTCAGTGTAGTTTTCATTTGCATCTCTCGAATGATCAGTGCTCTTGAATATTTTTTCATGTATTTATTTGCTATTTGTACTTCTTCATCTGAGAAGTGTGTGTTCATATCAGATGCCCATTTTGGGACTGGGTCTTTAAATCTTGGAGTACTAATATTTTTTTTAAGTTCTTTGTACATTCTCGATAGTAATCCTTTATCCGAGGGACAGCTGGCAGACATTTTCTTCCAGATTGTGGGCTGTCTCTTCACTCTGTTGGTGGTTTCTCTTGCTGTGCAAAAGCTTTTCTGTAGGATGAGATCCCATTTGTTGATTCTTTGCAATAGTTCCTGTGCAATCTGGCTTTTATTCATAAAGTCTTAGCTTACACCAATGTCTTCAAGGAATTGAAAGTTTGAACACCACTGTCTTCAAGGGATTGAAAGTTTGAACACAATCTGGGCACCCTAGCAGTTTAATGAGACCCTGTGTAACAAAATTTATAAGGTCCAGGGATATAGCTCAGTGAAAAGTCCTTGGGTTCAATCCATAATAACTGCAAAACAAAACAAACAAAAATTAAAGTCATATTAGTACTCTTAGTGTTATAAGAAATGAGTGAAATTAACATGCAGAATACCTGGACCATAGTGAGTACTCAGTATCTGTGATGATGATGGTGTTTTTCCTGAGTATGATGGTGAGGGTGAAGAAAACAAAGATGTCACCGTTATATGTACTATATGCTGACTGTATTCTGTTTTCAATATGTTTATGACCTTGTTTATGTGAATAGATGAAAACTCGTGGAATTCAGAGAATTGGCCTCATTTATTTTTGTATGTCAAGCACAGCTGTGCTTCTTGGACTCTTGAAGAACAGGCATTCTAGTGAAAAAGACAGATTCTATTTTGGACTTGTGGGACTTGCAATGTAAGGGGGATATCCCTACAATTTATAAAGAAGCCTCTGAAAATATAAGCTTAATACTTATGAGAAAAAGCAGTGATTTCAGTGATAACTGAAAGTACAGTTGAAGAAAATCACCATTCATGAGTATTAAGAATACGAGGCAGTGTGGTAATTATTTCAAACACAATACTACAGAGCCTGAGGTAGAAAACATTAATCTACCTAAGAGGAAAACATTACAGAGAAGATAAAACTAAGTCAGTTTCTCTTTTACATTCTGGAGTCTTTGGAAATGACTTTGAACTGTATTCAGATTTTCCAAAGAAAACAATTAGATCAGCTCTCAAAAGTTAAAATTTTGGGGTAAAAAAGAAAAGTGACAGTATACTTTTTTTTTTT
>RJWM01028071.1:0-24706 GCA_004363535.1 Dasyprocta punctata | reverse complement strand
TATTTTTAATTTTTTGAGACAAGTTCTCGCTATGTAACCCAGGCTGGCCTGGAACTCATGGTGATTCTCCTGCCTTTGACTCCCAAGTTCTGAGACTGTAAGTGTGCACCATTACACCAAGGAAAAAGAAACTTCTTTAAATTCCCAAATAATCATTACACTAGAGCTATGTTTGTTCTAAAATATATGCTAGTAAGAGAAGATCATGATATCTTATTCTTCCTGTTCTTGTAATGCCTGTGCTATAAGAATAGAAGAAATAAATTATTCAGAATTACATAATAATAGATGGATTAAATAATGTATCATATTAGGGTCTATGAAAACAAAACCTTTGGGGAAAAAAACCTCATGATCCTCCTGCCTCAGCCTCCCAAGCCCTGGGATTACACTTTCATGTTTTAATTTTTATATGTTCTGCTTCACACTTTATTTATATGTTTGCCTATTCCTTTTCCAAAGGTATAATGAAACCAATTTGTCTCTCTATTCTAATCATATATATTTGCGTGTTTCTATGGGTTACACCAGACAGCAGTCATGATTAGATCTCTCTAACAGTGATGAGGCAACATTTCTCAACTTCTTCCCTTACTGCTTCTGCAGAAATTCCAGTCCTCTTCAAATCCCTCCTTCCTTGTTCATGAATTCTCAGGAACTGACCCTCTAGCTAGCATGTGTCATCCCTCCTGTTTTCCTCTCCTTTTCAGTGTCTCCCTTTGGAAATGTTTCCTATTACCTATGCTACCACAGAAGCCTCAGAAGCTGCCCAACTCCTCCTGGCATGGGTCTCTCTTCTGTCAGCCAATGAGGACAAGGCCAGCTCCATTGCGTCTCACATATATGCCATTGACAAACCCACTTAGAAGCAGAGATATGTAGGTGAGACTTGCCTTATATTTTTCCACAAGGTTTTTTATTGCAGTCCAGAGTCTCTGACCATCTCTGAATCCATTTTGGAGGGGAGGGCAAGCTAAATAATTGATGGGCTTTTTCTTTTTTTCCTGGCAGTTCTTTACTATATTTGATTTTTTTTTTCCGTGCTGAGGATTGAACCCAGGGCCTTTGCACTGAGATATATAAGCTGCATCCTTAGGCCTTCTTTTGAAACAGGGTTTTGCTAAATTGCCCAGGCTAAGTTCCAATTTATGATCCTCCTGCCTCAGACTCCTAGAGTGCTGGAATTTCAGGCATGCACCATGCCTGCCTCTTTTCTTTATGATGAGGTTTAACACAATATGTTTCTCAGTTTCACATGCAATCATATGCCAGGTAGGTCTTTTTTGGCATGGATAGATTTCTGGTTTAGACATTTTTCACTTTATATTTTAAGTATGCTTCCAAGTTACTACACAGTTCTCATAATTGTGGAAGAGGTTATATTATAAGCATTATATAGAGTGGATATGCCATAATTTACCTAAGTGCTCACTTTTTTGGGGGAGGGGAGTTTGAGATAGCTTCTCACTGTGTAACCCAGGTTGGTCTTGAACTTAGGTCCTCTTGCTCACCTCCTAAAATACTGAGATTGCAGGCATGTGCCACCGCTCCCAGTCCTAATTATTCTCTTATCTGTGGTATTCAGGTTATTGCTGATTTTTCTCAATTAAATTAATGAATCGAAAAAAGACAATTTCAGTGGTCTCAACTGTATGTTTTGGTCAACTGTATATTTGATTAAGGAAATCATATTTTGGTTAAAGAGGTCATATATTGGTTAAAGTACATACATTTAGTGTCTGAAATTTTAGAAAAGTCTCAAAAAATTGTGGATAAGCCATTTTAGTGAATCAGTAGTAGAATCTTGTTTTTCATTTGCATGATCATAATGACTAGTGAAGACAAACATCTTTAATGGTATTTGTTGGTTATTTGTATATTTTATTTTGTGACATGCCTGCTCAAATCTTTGTGTGTGTGAGTGTGTGTGTGTGTGTGTGTTTGTGTTACTGGGGATTTAACCCAGGGCCTTTCCACTGAGTCGCACCCCTTGTCCATTTTTATTTTGTATTTTGAGATAGGGTCTCACAAAGTTTCAAGGTTGCCCGGGCTAGACTTGAATCTGTGATCCTCCTGTCTCAGCCTCCCTCAGAGCTAGGATAGCAAGTGTGTGCCACTATACATGGCTACTTTTGCCTATTTTCTAAAAATTGACATGTTTGTCTTATTACTTATTTGTAGCAGTTCTTTATAGAACTGGACACATGCAAAGAGTGTATTTATCACTGCACTGTGCATCTAATACCTTTAAGTTATTGTATTTTGTACACCCATATTTGATAGTTGTTTCACGTGAAGGAATGTTTCCTACAAGTTCATACTGTATTGTTATGGGAGATGGGAACTATGAAGGAGACTTTGAAGATCAGGACTGAAATCAACTCTGCTCATATTCTTTTGGCTGGAACTCAGTTGGATAATCTCCAACTCTGAAGAAGGCTGGAAAGTGTGGTTTATCTGTGCCCAGGCCAGCATGCCCTGAAAAAGAACAGGATTGAGGAAGATCTGGCAGAATCTGTTGTGGGAGCCTCCTAGAAGGAACATGTAGTTGTAGAATTTCTGAGGTAGGGACATGGTAAGTCTGTTCCTAGATCCCCTCAACAAAAAATAATCACAATGTACCTACAATATGTTAGGCACAAGGCTATAATAACCAAGGCAGAATGTATTGAGCACTTACTATTTGCCAGGCATGTATAGACTCTTTAGATGCTTCTTGCTTGTTGAATGAATCAAATTCCGTGTGTGCATGGGTGTGATTGTGTGTGTGTTTATGTGTGTGTCTGTGATTGTGTGTTTGTGTGTGTGTTTGTGCCCAGTTTCTGGAGGTGGCTTGGAGAAGGTTATTCACATTTTTCACTGCTACTGCTGGGTGATAGTATGGTTAATGACACCTCCCAATCTTGCCAGCTCCAGCAGAAGGAGGGTTTTGAGTAATGAGGCTGCTTGCTAGTTCCCCTGAGGGAAAGGATCACTGGAGAAATAGAGCGTTATTAATATCCTCAAATTTCAATAAGCCAGTTTTTCCATTCTCTAGTAATTATTTATGAGCTCCTTTTGACCCTAAGGGCTTTGGGTAAAATTTCAACTTGTAAGCTTTCTATTTGCTATCTACTATGTCTCAAGACCAACTCATTACTATTCATAGTCTTCTATTTTTGAGCTGTGCACAGACAGGTATTGCTGATCTCGTAGTGAATTTCTTGCCACCCTTCATTGTGTTGTCAGATTTATTGGCAATCAATCTTTCATTATGCAAGTAGATTGGAAATGCTACCTTTATTATCATTTTTCTGTCCAAAGCAGCCAGACACAAAACATTTACAATAATAATAATAACAGCTATGAGTAGAAGCAGCAATGAACTAACACTCATGGGCCACTGCTACTCTTTTTTTTTTAACAGAAGAAAGTAAGAAACTAAAGTGAAACCATTTCAGAACCAGCCAATAGGAGAGTAACAATAATCAGCACATTGCATAATGTTATATTCACAGCTGCTGTTTGGGGTATAAGAAATATTGTCCAGAAAATTATTAGCACAAAACTTTTGCCTCAGTGAATCAAGAGAAACCAGCTATACGACTATCTTTTTTGTTATGATTGCTCTATTATTTTCAAATAAACATTTCACATTAAAAATGAAATCTAAAGATGACTCTGTGTAAACTACTTTTCACTCAAAATTCTTTTTCTTTAGCTGTCTTAACTAATTTTTTATATACATAGATTTTCTTTCAGTTTGTCACACAAGTGCAACATTGCAATGGTTACATATGTGTGACTTATTTAGTTCACTGAGAAGTATATTTTCTATACTCATCCATTTAAGAGTGAAAATGTCTATCTTATCATTCTTTATAGCTGAGTAGTATTCCATTATATAGAAAAACCACATCTTTTTTACCCATTCCTCAGTCAATGGGCATTTAGGTTATTTCTAAGATCTAGCTATTATGAACTGGGCAGCTATAAACATAGGTGCACATATATCGCTGTGGTAGGATGCTTTTAATTCTTTTGGGAAGATACCCAGAAGGGGAATAACTGGGTCAAATGGGACCTCCGATGCTAGCTTTTTGAGGAATCGCCACACTGACTTCCACAGTGGTTGCACCAGCCTGCATTTCCACCAGCAGAGGAGAAGTGTTCCTTTTTCTCCACAGTCCCTCCAGCATTTTTTACTGGTTGGCTTGTTAATACTAGCCATTCTTTCTGGGGTGCGGTGGAATCTCAGGGTTACTTTCATTTGCATCTCTCAAATGGCCAGTGCTCTTGAACATTGTTTTATGTATTTATTTGCTGTTGTACTTCTTCATCTGAGAAGTGTCTGTTTATCTCAGATCTCCATTTTTGGATTGGGTCTTTAAATCTTGATGGACTGATTTTTTAAAATTTTTTATACATTCTTGTTATTAATCCTTTATCTGAGGAACAGCTGGTAAACATTTTCTCCCAGATTGTGGGTAGTCTCTTCATACTGTTGGTGGTTTCTCTTGCTGTGCAAAACCTTTTAAGTAGGATGAGATCCCATTTGTTGATTCTTTGTGATAGTTCCTGTGCAGTCTGGTTTTTATTCATAAAGTCTTTGCCTACACCAATGTCTTCAAGAGTTTTACCTACTCTATCTTCCAGCAGATTTAATGTTTCTGCTTTAATGTTGAGATCTTTAATCCATTTAGATTTTAACTTAGTTCATGGTAAAAGATATGGGTCCAATCTTAGTCTTTGGCATGTGGAAAGTCAGTTTTTCCAACACAATTTATTAAAAAGGCTGTCTTTCTTCCAGTGAATGTGTTGGCAGCTTAGTGTCTCTGGAGTTTTTTTTTTGGATCTTCTAATCTGTTTCATTGACTCTCAGATATGTTTTTTTGCCAGTACTACACTGTTTTTATCACAGTAGTTTTATAGTATAATTTCAGGTCAGGAATTGTGATGCCCCCTGTCTTGTCTTTGTTGCCGAGGATCACCTTTACTATTCTAGGTCTCTTCTTGTTCCAGATGAATTTTAGCATTGTTTTCTCTAATTCTGTGAGATATGTTATTGGTATTATGATTGAGATTGCATTGACTCTGTATAACAGTTTTGGAAGTATGGCCATTTTGAGTATATTGATTCTTCCTACCCAAGAGCATGAGATATCTCTCCATCTTCTTACATCTTCTTCAATCTCCTTTTTCAGAGTACCATAGTTTTCAATATAGAGATCTTTTACATCTTTCGTTAGACTGATTCCTAAATATTTCGTTTTTTTGGATGCTATTGTAAAAGGTATTGTTTCCCTAATTTCTCTCTCAGTGAGATTGTTATTTGTGTACAAAAATGCTATTGATTTTTGAATATTGACTTTGTAACCAGCTACACAGCTAAAACTGCTTATTAAATCTAGAATTCTCTTGATGGAATTTTTGGGATCTTCTAGGTAGAATATCATGTCATCTGCAAATAATGCCAGTTTAACTTCTTCCTTTCCTACCTTTATTCCTTTTATTTCTTTCTCTTGTCTAATTGCTCTGGCTAAAGTTTCCAGAACTATGTTGAATGAGAGAGTGGACATCCTTGTCTTGTTCCTGATTTTAGAGTAAAAGTTTTCAGCTTTTGTTCATTTAGTATGATGTTGGCTATCAGTTTGTCATAGACAGCTTTTATCAGGTTGAGATAGAGATCATCTATTCCAATTTCCTGTAGAGTTTTTATCATGAATGGGTGCTGAACTTTGTCAAAAGCTTTTTCTGCATCTATTGAGATAATCATATGACTTTTTCCTTGGCTTTGTTAATATGATGTATTACATTTATGGATTTATGTATGTTGAACCATCCCTGCATCCCTGGGATGAATCCCACTTGATCATGGTGTACAATCTTTTTGATGATTTGCTGCAGTCTATTTGTCAGTATCTTATTAAGAATTTTTGCATCACTGTTCATTAGGGAGATTGGCCTGTAATTCTCTTTCTTAGTTGGATCCTTCTCTGGTTTTGGAATCAGAGTAATGTTTGCTTCCAAAAATGAATTAGGGAGTATTGCTTCCCTTTCAATTTAAAGAGTTTGAGAAGTAGTGGTGTTAGGTCTTCATTAAATTTCTTGTAGAACTGAACAGTGAATCCATCAGGGCCTGGGATTTTCTTTGTTGATAGGTTTTTAATTACATCTTTAATTTCATTTATTGATATTGGGTTGTTTAGGATTTTTATATCATCTTGATTCAACTTTGGTAATTCATATGTATCTAGGAATCTGTCCATTTCTTCTATATTTTCCATCTTGTTAGAATACAAGTTTTCAAAGTAGGTATAGATAATTTTCTGGATTTCTATAGGGTCTGTTGTGATTTCACCCTTTTCATTCTAACTGCATGGATTTGAGTCCTTTCTTTCCTTTTTTTTGATAAGGTTAGCCAAGAGTTTATCAATTTTATTTAATCTTTCAAAGAACCAACTCTTCGATTCATTGATTCTTTGTATTGTTTTTTTAGTCTCCAGTGTGTAAATTTCTGCTCTGATCCTTATAATTTCCTCCTTTGTACAAGCTTTTGGTTTAGTCTGCTCTTCTTTTTCTAGAAGTTTTGAAGTTCAACATTAAGTTGTTTATATGAGCTTGTTCTGTTTTCCTGATATGGGTATTTACTGCTATAAATTTCCCTCTTAAGACTGCTTTCATTGTGTCCCACAAGTTCCAGTATGTTGTATTGTCATTGTCGTTCAACTGTAAAAACTGTCTAATTTCTTCTTTAATTTCATCTGTGACCCATTGATTGTTCAATAGTGTGCTATTTAATTTCCATGTGTTGATGAAGTTCTTGTGGTTTCCTTTGGCATGGATTTCTAATTTCATTGCACTGTGGTCTAGTAGTACGCATGGGATAATTTCAATTCCTTTACATTTATTTAAGCATGTTCTATGAACCAGTATATGGTCTATTTTGGAGAATGTCCCATGTGCAGCTGAAGAGAACGTGTATTCTGATGTTGTAGGGTGGAAGACTCTATAGACATCTACTAAGTCCATTTACTCAAAAGCTTGATTTAATTCTAATATTTTGTTATTGATTTTTTGTCTAATTGATCTGTCCTTTTGTTACAGCAGAGTATTGAGGTCTCCCAATACAATTGTATTAAGGTTTATTTGATTTTCATGTCTATTAATAATTGTTTTATATAACTGGGTTCACTAATATTTGCTGCATATACATTTATGATTATTATCTCTTCCTCTTGGATTGTTCCCTTTACCAAGATACAGTGACCTTCTTTGTCTCTCTTAGTCAGTCTTGGCTTAAAATTAACTTTATCTGCAAATAGAATAGCAACTCCTGCTTTTTTTCTGAATTCTTGTTGCATGGAGTATGAGTTTCTTGTTGCAGTCCATGGGTTTCTTTTTGAATTAAATGTGTTTCTTGTATACAGCATACTGTTGGATCTTGCTTCTTGATCCATTCTGCCAGCCTCTGTCTTTTGACTGGTGAATTGAGACCATTAACATTGATGGTTAAAACTGACATGTATTGACTTATCCTTATCATGTTGCTTTCCTATTATTGGCTCTCCCCCCATTTTTTTTCCTTTTCCCCTTCCCTCTAATTGTCTGCCTTTTATGGTAGATTCCTTCTATTGGGGTTCATGGAGCTGTAGTCCTTATCATCCCTTTCTAAAATGTCCTTCAGAATATTTTGGAGTGCTGGTTTAGTGGTTGTGAATTTCCTCAAATGTTCTTTATCATGGAAGTATTTTGTTTCTCCATTTTGAAAGACAGTTTTGCAGGATACATCAATCTGGGTTGAAAGCTGTTTTCTTTTAGAACTTGGAGTACTTCACTCCAAGCTCTCCTTGACTTTAGAATTTGTGCTGAGAAGTCTGCTGTGATTCTGATGGGGTTTCCTTTAAAGGTGATTTGTTTCCTTTCCCTAACAGCTTTTTTTTGGGGGGGCACTGGGGTTTGAACTCACAACCTTACGCCTGTCAGACAGGTGCTTAAGTCACTGAGCAAACTCCCAGCCCTGTTTTTGTTTTTTTGTTTGTTTGTTTGTTTTTGTTTTTGTTTTTGTTTTTTGAGGCAGGGTCGCACTGTGTTGCTCAGGCCGGCCTTGCACTCGCGTTGTAGCCCAAGCCTGCCTCAAACACACAATGCTCCTCCTACCTCAGCCTCCCAAGTGCTGGGATTAAAGGTGTGCACCACCATGCCCAGCTTCCCTAACTGCTTTTAAAATTTTACTCTTGTGTTGAATTTCTGGAATCATGACTATGATATGCTTGGAAGTAGATTTTTTTTATCATTGCTAATTGGAGTTCTATACACTTTACTTATTTGTATGTCAAATTATTTTTCTCTACCAGGAAAGTTTTCTAACATGATGTCTGTAAGGATGTTTTTAATGTCATTTGTAATATCTCGTTCACTGACTCCAGTTAATCTTAAGTTATTCTTCTTTGTCTCATCAAGCAGCTGCTGGATTGATTTCTCATGTTCCCTTACTAGTTTTGAGAAATCTTTCTTTTCCTGGCCACTAACTGCAAGCCTGTCTTCAATATCTGAGATCCTGTCCTCAAATTGGCCTAATCTGTTTTGAATACTTTCAGTGGAGTTTTTATTATCCTGAATATCTGCTTGAATCTGCCTTATGGAATCCATTTGCTTCCTATGCTGTTCTTCCATAATTTGCTTAAGCTCATTTATTTCTTTGTATCTGCTCTAATATCACTAAGCATGGTGTGTATTTTGGTAATCTCTGTGGTTATTTGAGAGATTATTTCTGGTTTCATTTTTTTCCAGAGCCCCATTCAATTGCTTTGTTACCACTTTGGAGAAACCTGGTAGGGGGCTTTTGGATTTTCCAGCCTCATTGCCCCTGAGTTTGCCTTTGGTGAACTGGGTTCCAAGGTTGTGTCCTGTTTAAGTGTCTTCTCATTTATTTTCTTTTTTAGTTTAATTCCTAGATTGATACCTGTTAGTTGCCTTTGGTGGGTTACTTTAATGGTGGTGTCAAGGACTTCCAGGTAATAAGCCCTTCCCTGAGGTATCTTCCAGGTGTAGCTGTTTCCTGGGTTCTGAGTCTATTGGAAAACCCCACCTCCTCAGTTTGTCAGAGATGAGAAACCACTGCTTGCCTAGCCTAGTCCTTGGTTCCTTGGCACTGTGCCTAGGCTCTCTCTGTGACCCCCAGTCAATCTCAGTCCTGAACCATCAGGGCCAACAGCTATCCAAATCAATTGAGTTAATTCTGGCTGCAGTAGCATCCACAGCACCAAACATAGCCAACAAAACAGTAAACTGAGCCAACCCCTCAACCATATAAACTAAATTTGTAACCATACATCAGAATGCAAAACAATCATATGTAATACATAGGTCCACAATATGTCAATTCTGTCCTCAAGGGTCAGGACTCAAAATGTATTTAAGAGAAGGCAGAGAAATGGAAAAAGAGAGACTGTTAGTCAGTTGGAGGACAAAGATGGGACCCACCAACTTAGGGAAACCACTGCAGAAGACTGAGGGAAGAGAGACAAAAGAGACAAAAAGTACAACAGAACAAAACCACACCCAGAAGGAGGGCAGAAACCACACTCACACTCAAAAAATAATAATAATAATAATAATAAACTAAACTAAGCAACCAATAAAAAGGAAAAATAAAAAGACTCCATTTTCAGGGTTCTCTCTGGATTCACTGGTATACAGCCTGTGTTGACAGCAACCCAAATCATGGCACTGTATCCCCACAAGCCAGCAACTGCTTGAGGATGGAGTAGTAGACAACCTTAGCAGGCCTACCCTGAGAACAGACTCCTTGAGCTCCAAGCAGTCTCCACAGGTCTGTGCCCAGCTAGAAGCCGCACCAACCAGCACAGTCCTCTGAGCCCGCCACTCTCCTCCACCAACAAATGTCTCCACAGAGGCCCCTGAGTTCGCCAGCCACCACCAACACAGTGACATGTGCTCCCAGGCTCCAACAGTCCCCCTCACACAGTGAGTCCGGCTCCAGGCGAAGGCACCTTCAGCTACCAGCTTCTTCTTTGTTGAAATTTGTCTTTTCACTCTTTATGTGGGGTTTGATTGAGACTTCAGACACTTCCTGGGTCTAAGGAAGGCATTTCCCTCCTTTTTGTCTTCCTCAAGATGGTATGTTCCCATGTCTAGATGGTGTCTCTCAGAGAGGTTGTTTTCTCCGCATCTTACTACTCCACCATCTTCCCGGAAGTCCTGGCTACTGGTACTTGCAAATTGCTTCATGTACCTTTTTCTGGTTGGTTCACTTCCATCATTTGAGCTACCTAGTTGTCCAGACCAACACAGCTATTTCACATGTTCTCATGTTTATTAATGTAAAATGTTCAAGCAGGGCATAGTGGCACATGCTTGTAACCCCAGCACTCTGGGAGAGTGAGACAGGAAGATAGCAAGTTTGAATTCAGGTTGGGTGACTTAGCAACTTAATGAGACCCTGTCTCAAAACAACAATAACAAAATCACACTCTTTGCAGAGGGAATAGGATACCTAAAGTTATCAGAACATGAGACACCATGACAACCAGAAAACTGCAATGAGGTCAATAATTTCAGATGTAAAAGAGCAAAAAAGAGCAAAGACACAAGTGAGTGGGTAACAACCAAGTGAGGAAGATCCTTGCAATTCAGCAGTGTACCCATAATCACAAAAGAGCTAGGGTGGCACTGAAGATACAGATAGTAAAATCGGTTGAAGGGGTTTATTAGGAGCAGTAAGAGAGATTCTAGGTGTGGCTGTGTTGATGGTCATTCAGTTATAACAGAGTTTTTATTCCATTTGTGTTATTTGATCCTTTACTTTTGTTACTGGTCATCTCTACTGATTGTCTTTTGACTATTTCAAGGTTGATTACCTTTGTAAAAACAGAATGGGATGAGACCTTGAACTCACTGTGTATTGCAAGCTGGCCTTGAACTCATGGTGATCCTCCTGACTCAGCATCCTGAGTACTGAGATAATAGGTGTACACCACCACATCCAGCTTTTTAAGTGTGTGTGTGTGTGTGTGTGTGTGTGTGTATTGTGTGTGTGTGACTTACTCATTTGTTCCATTCATTTTTCTTTCTTTTTCTTTTTCAGCATTGGGAATTGAATTCAGGGCCTCACCCATGTTAGGAATCTGTCTACCACTGAGCTAGATCTCTACCCTGCCTTTTAATTTTGAGAAAAGGTCTTGCTGAATTGCCCAGCCTGGCATCAAAATTATAATCCTCCTGCCTTAGTCTTTCTGGTAGCTGGTATTACAGGGGTGTGCCAGCACACCAGGTTCCAGTTAGACTTCCAGTTCAGTGTTCCTAGCCATGAAGCTTCCTCAGCCCAACTCCATGGCCCAGCCAGCTGGTCTGACTTTTCCCAGAGTATGTGGGAACGGCCCCATCAGAACTCTTTCCACAGTGATTTGTAGCAGTGCTGCTGACTTCTGTGACCATGTGGGCCACATACAGTAGCTCTATAAGGATATAGTTCTTTTACATTGCATTGTTTCTGACATATTTTAATCGAACATATTTGTTTCCATGAATAAACTGCAAGGTTCTTGCCCTAGTATAAATTACTGTATAATTACGATGGTGGTCTAACATGGCGGAAGGCCAAAGCAGAAACACTTACCACTTCCTCCTTCTTCTTTAGCCCTAATTGCAACTCCCTTTCCTGTTTGTGCAAGAAGAAAATTCCAATCAGTTCCTCACATGTCATCAATGCCCGCCCTATGTGCCACTTCTGATCAGAGGTCATATAACTCTCTGCCTCTCTGTGTCCAGTTGAAGGAGATAGCCCAACCACCACAGGTTATGTGCTCATTTCCACATCCTTAATAAATGCATTCTTTTCTTTTTTACGTTTTACTTCTCTATTGCTCCAGAAAACCCTAACATATTGGTGCCGTGACTCGGATTGGCAGTGTTTGTGAGCTCCTGTGGAGGTCACCTCTGGTCTTGAGCTCCCCTGCCTAACAAGCCAATTTTCCTTCCTCTGGGACCTGCTTATTGGTTGCTGCTAGGCTGCATCCAACACCAACTCACCTCATTGGTCACACATGAGCCACCATTCCATCCAAGGTTTTACGTTCCGTTTTTCTAGCCTTAAAAATTTGTAAGCTTATGTCAGACAACCTCTTGCTGTCCCTGGACAAAGATAGCAATTCTCATGTCCCTTGGATAACCGAGGCAGAGCTGTTACACTCTTGTCCTCTAGGACCTTGCCCCACACTCTCAGTGACAGTCGATGAGAACAGGTGTTGGGACCTTCCTTGTTTCAAAAAAGGTGATGACCTCTTTTGATCAGTGTGACCCAGGACAGCTTTCATGTTCCTTGGAGAGGGCTAAATGCCCTCTCCAAGTTATTCTCTTGGCTCACTTCTAATTCAGTCACTATGGGGAATACCATTTCCTATCCCCTGAAAAACATATCTCTGGGGTACCTGGTTCATAACCTTGGTGCTCTTGTCCTCAAGAAAGCCATCAAAACCAAAAAACTGATTTTTACTGCCAGGTGGCTTGGTCGACCTACCAGCTTAATGGCAGGGGGAAAAATGTTTGACTCTTCTATCCTTCAAGATTTACATAACTTTTGTCATTGCCACTGCAAATGAATAGGAATCCCTTTTGTCCAGGCATTTCTCACTCTGAGGACATGTTCTTCTCTTATTTAGTCTCCCCTTTTCTCACCCCCAGCAGTCTCTAACTATTCCTTTACTTCTTCTCCCCAATCTCAGACTCCTCAAACCCCTCAACCTGACCCATTTATTCCATCAGATGGCCTCTCTTCTTCTTTCTCCTCTGCTCCTGTGTTATCCTCCCCACTGGCTCACCACACAGTCTTGCACGTTTCAGCCACCTAGCAGGGCATATGGTATTTCATCACCATCTTGCGGTCCCATACCACATGGTCCTCAGCAGCCATCTCGCTGCAGATCACATGGAGGGCAGCCACCATCTTGCAGTCCTCCACCATGAGACAACCTGCCACCATCTTGTGACAAGTCACAAAATGAAAGGCCACCATCTTGCAGTCCCTCATCATGTGTTCAGCAGCAGCCATCTTGTTGCAGGTCACATGATGACCAGTCACTATCTTGTGCTCTCTCACCAAGTAACTGGCAGTAGCCATCTTATTGTGGGTCTCGTGGTAACCAGTCGCCATCCTGTGCTTCCCTGCCACATGGTGATGTGTGGCCATTTTATGGTGGATCACTGTGTAACTGCCCGCAGACACCTGTTAGGTGGTTGGCTGCTCGATGACCATCTGCACCTCCCACTCTGCAGCCTTCTCAGCCTCAATCCCTATTCCCCCTTCAGGAACAGGCTGGTCCTGAGGAACTAGTTCATATTCATGTTCCTTTTTCCCTTGCTGACCTATCTCAGATTAACCATAAATTAGGCTCCTTTTCTGTTATTCTTATTTCAAAAGATCTCTGTTAATTGACCTACAAAAAGGTTCTCACTAGTCTAGTTATTATAGTTCAAATTGGCCAAATGTATTTGAGTGCACTCTAATTGTGTAAGATGTTTGTTAAACTGTATATGTTTCTATGTCCAATTTATACAGATTGTCTATATATTACAGATTGTCTATATATACAGATTGTCTATGTATACAGATTGTCTATATTTACACATTGTCTATATATTGTTTCTTTGTCATATCCACAAGCAGCTATTCCTTTTACTTGAGCTCAAAAATCTTTTCTCTCTCTCTCTCTCTCTCTCTTTTTTTTTTTTTCATTTTCAGATCATTAACTCAAGGTTTATTTGGATTATAGATTTAAAAAGAATGCTTCCACCTGGGTTGCCAGCCAGTATAATTAAACAAAATTCTTTAGGGTGAGGAGAGATTAGACAGGTCTTAAATTGATGAATAAGAAAGCAGCCATCTGATAAATTTAACCAGTTCTTATTCATTAATTGGAGGCCCCAATAATCGTCATAGCCTTATGAGAGACACCCCAACTAAAGTTCATATGACCAAGACAATTCATTATTGCTGATTTTATGGTATATTCAAACCTTCAAATATAAAATTGGGATTGTTTATGATGATAAACATTTTCTTTCAGATCCAGACATCTGCCTTATTCTTGTGCTCTAGTCAGGAACCAACATGAAGTCACCAAATGGTAATTTTTATGTTCACAAAATGTCAAACTCCATCAACAAAAGGACCTAAGAGCCAATGAGTTACAATTGCTATAACTTAGAAACAGTTTCTAAACTTAACTCTCAGCCCTACTGCTCATACTTTGATTATACATGCTTTGATTAAAGTTTGTTCTTGCCTAGAGGATGCCAAACCCCAAGGAATCATACAGATGAAAACAATAACAAATATGCTAAATTCCTTTTAGATTCCTTTTACTGGGATCCATCAGATCTTGTCCAGAAAAAGGTCATATGATGTATAATGAGGCCATAATTAACTATACTCAACAGGACTTAAATGACACCGCAGCTGATCTCTCGCCTAAATAAAAAAGGTAAAATTAATAAAACAAGCAGTCCTCCAAAATCAGATGGCATTAGACATTCTAACAGCACAGGAAGTACTTATGCAATTGTAAAACCTAAATGTGTGTATGACAAATCAATGACGTGTCAGTTTCTAGAATTCCCTGAACCTTATCCTTATCCTCCTTATGGAAAGTCATTACTAGAACTGTACTCATAATTATCCTGTTGATTCTATTATTTGGCCCATGCATACTTCATTGATTCTTTGACTTTGTCTTCTCTAGACTTAAAACTGCATGCCTACCCAAGATGAAAATGCCTGGTGTCTAGTGAGGGCCATTAGTTAGAAACTCTGCTACAGAGTATTCCTGGCTGCTGTTCAACTACAATCCCCTTCAGCCTGAAGATGCCAGATCAGTCATCACTCATTACCCCTCATAGCAGTTTGGGTTACTTCTTCAGAGCAGGGAAAATGTTGCAGGCAGCTGAGTCAGTTAAAAATATAGGCAGTCAGACAGGGCTAGGCCCTCAAAGGACGCAGCACAGAGGACCAGATGTCTTGTGACCTTGGAGAAGACAGATACCTCCTGCTGTAGGCCAGATCCCAAAACAAAAGGCTAACCTTGGCCCTCAAACCCCACAGGGAGACCATCTTAATATGGTTTTTTGTGTTTTCAACACTAGAGATAAAACTCAGAAGAAAACTTGCTAAATATCACTCTGATCTTTTAGCAGTGGCACTTGGGGCTCCTAAGACAGGTAAACCAAAACAAGATGGAGCTGCCCAAGCCCCCCACGCCATGCTTCAAATGCAACAAGGAAGGACACTGGGCAAGAGAATGCCCCAACTCATGAGTTCCTCTGGCAACCTGCCCCCTCTGCAATCTCAAGGGCCATTGAAAGAGCAACTGTCATAGCCACCAGAGAGTAAGCCATCACAGGTGATCTCATCACCACCGGATTCATCACTTGATCTACTTGGACTTGCTGCTGAAGACTGATGGGGCTCAGGGCCCACAGCCCCCATTAAGGTATCCTTCTCAGAGCCCTAAGTCTCACTGGAGGTCACAGGTAAGACACTCTCTGTACTTGTAGACATGAGGTCACATGTAGTGTTCTTCCTGAGTTTTTAGGCCATTATATTAAATCCTCAGTGTCTGTAGTGGGTATTGATGGCCACCCTACACAGCCTCTTCAAACAAGGCCCATTCCATGCAGGTTCTAAACTCTCATATTCACCCATAGCTTTCTGGTAATACCAGCATGTCCCATACCCCTTTTAGGTAGAGATCTTCTCCAAAAGCTTAACTTCTCCTTTACCTTTTCCCTCCCCACAGCTCTCATCCTCCAGACACCATAACAATGCACCACAAACTCATTCCCTCCTCTCCCTTCTTCCCTTGTCAATCCCATAGTTTGAGACACCTCAAACCCCACCCATGCTACCCATGCTATACCTGTTTTAATTCATCTCAGAGATTCTTCAATTTTTCCTAGCATTCCCCAATATCCTATAACTCCCAAACATTTATGGGGACTCAAACCTATAATCAAGCATCTTTTAGACAGTGGTTTTATCAAACCTACCCATCCACCCTACAATACTAGCATTCTCCCGGTATTCAAACCTAATGGGTCCTATCATCTGGTATAAGACCTTAGGGTAATCAATGATGCTGTTACCCCAATTCACCCAGTGGTACCAAACCCTTAGACATGCTCTGTTGTATTCCTCCCTCCACCACTCACTTCATAGTCCTAGACCTTAAAGTTGCTTTTTTTTTTTACATCCCCCTACACCCTGATTGTCAAGATTTCTTTGCATTTATGTGGACTGACTCAGACACTCTTAGGTCTCAACTTCTTACCTAGACAGTGCTCCCCAAAGGGTTCAGGAATAGTCCTTATTTCTTTAGCCAAACTCTTGCTACTGATCTTGCAGCTCTTGACCTCAAACCCAGCACTCTCCTTCAGTATGTTGATGACCTTCTCCTGTGTTCTCCATTCCATACTTTAGCCATACAAAATATAACCATTCTCAATTTTCTCTCCAGTCATGGATATAAGGTTTCTCCTGCTAAAGCCCAAGTAGCTTCCCCAAAGGTCAAATATCTGGGTCTCTCTCACTCCTACCACTCATTCCATCACTACAGATCACAAGGCGATTCTTTGAGATCTCCAGGTGCCCACAACCAAACAACAGGTTCTATCTTTTCTGGTTTAGCTAACTTTTTTCACCTCTAGATTCCTAATTTTACAGCTCTAGCCCAACCCCTCTACAAAACTTCCAAAATCTCCTTATCAAAACCTCTAGCCTTAGCCAAACTCAGAGAACTTCCCTAGGCTTCTACTTTCCTAAGCCCCTTTAAACTCATGTATGGCCGACCATTCCTACTCCACAATCTTCCTACCTCCCAAAGTCTCCCTCTTCTTGCAGACTATATCCCAATCCTCTCCTTCCTCTGATACTTGTTATGACAACATACCAATCTCCGTCTTCCCCAACACTCTGATGGGACCAAACCAGATCCTTCCATATCCCCAGGAGGCCTAATTCATTTTAAATCTTTTAAATCCACAGGACTGCAACCAACTTGGAGTGGCCCCTACCTGGTCTTCATCACAACTCTAACAGTGGTCAATGTTGCTAGATTGCCATCCTGCTTCCATGTCACTCAAGCTAAGTGGTCCCCTCCTAACCCTAACTCCCCTGACTCTAAACATCCTGAGTGTTCATCACATCTCCTATCTCCCACCCATCTCCATCTCATCAAAACCCCACAGCCACAACTTTCAGACTAAGTCATGTTTTGTTATCCTATTTGGTTTCTAATCCCTTACATTCTATTAGTTATTTTTTTTTCACTATAGGATTCTGGGCAGTCTTTCCAAAAGACTATCACATTATACACAAAACTGTTTTCACACTGTTCTACATAACAACTATCTTAGTTCTCTCCACCCTCAGTTGTTTAGTTAAGCATGAGATCCCTCTGGGTCTGGGCTCTCATCTCACCTATAGTGACACAGTCACAGCCCTCCCTCCCCCAGTCTATAATTTCCCAAACATGATTTAACTGTCAGGCCTTACATTTCTCATGCTCCCCATTCTCTCCAACTCAACCCCTGGACCAAGAACAAGTCCTACCTACACTTTCACTTTTACCCTTTCAGATAGGGAAATAATTGCCTCCTATAACTTCACCCCTCCCAACTCCACACTTATTTTTCAGATTCTTCCTCACTATTGCCCTGATGGGACAACACATTCTGATGAAGGACACCTTTCCTTCTACCTCTCCTGGGTCCTTTAGTTATAATAGTGACCTGCTTCCTTATAGCACCTTGTCTTTTTATTTCTCCAATCTAGGATGTGAGTGTTCACCAACAAGAAACTCCTTGTCCTGGCTGAAACACCTGGTACCAGCTTCTACATGGGCATCAACCGTTATACAGTCAACCCTTCTAAACCCCAACATGATGCCCCCATCCAGTGGTAAGTAATAAGAGATAGTTTTCGCCCTTTTCCTAACAATACAAAGACAGGAATGAAAGGTTCTTGCCCTAGTATAAGTTACTATACAATTATAGCAGTGGTCTAACATGGTGGAAGGCCAAAGTGGAAATGCTTACCACTTCTTCCTTCTTCTTTAGCCCTACTTGCAACTCCCTTTCCCATTTTCATGCAAAGAAAATTCCAATCAGTTCCTCACACATCATCAATGCCCACTCCATGTGCCACTTCTGATCACAGGTCATATAACCCTCTGCCTCTCTGTGTCCAGTCAAAAGAGATAGCCTAACCAACATGGGTTGTGTTCTCCTTTCCACATCCTCAATAAATGCGTTCTTTTCTTTGTTACTTTTTGCTTCTCTATTGCACCAGAAAACTCTAACATAAACAAATATATAAGTGAATATTCAGACTATATACCTCCAGTCTTGTATTTGTTTGACTTACATATGAGGTACATTCTCTAACCTTGTGTATATGGGCAAAGCAAGAAGAAGTACCATGTTTCCCCAAAAATAAGACTGGCTCTTACATTAATTTTTGTTCCAAAATATGCAGTAATGATATAGGGAAACAAAACTCCCAACCTACTGACATAGGAGAATGAAACTCTCCTATGAATGAAACCTACTATACGTCCAGTATGAGTTTGTGTTCTCTAAAATCAAAGAATGGATTTTAGGAACAATGGAAGTTAAGAGCAGAAATATTTATTGAGAGAAAGAAAGCTTTTGTCTGAGAGAGACAGAAAGGGTCCCAAGTGGGTCGCCAGAGACTCTTGTCTTTTTTTAGTGACTTTTATAGGGTAAAACTATGATGGGGGAAACTGGGGACTCACAAGGCAGATAGGCACAAGGTGGGACAGAACTGTGGTCAACCAATAAAATTAATTGTTCAGGTAAAATTGACTAAGTCAGGAACAATTGTGAAACAAGTCACATAGCAAGTGGGCATTCTTACACGGAACAGTGACTCCTTCTGTAAGGGGGGTGGGATGGTGGCCCCTGGCTTCTTCAAGGTGACCCATACCTATCGAGAATATCAATCCCTGATGTTTATACTTACAGTGTAGTTGCATTTGTTTTGCCTTTTGTCTTGGAATCTGGCCCACAGTGAGAGGTGTGTGTCTCCTCCAAGGTCACAAGACATCTGGTCATCTGTGCTGGCTCCCTGGAGGTCCTAGGCCTGTCTGACTGCCTATAATATTTCTATCTAATTCAGCTGCCTATAACAATAGGGCTTATTTTCAGGAGATGTCTTATTTTTTATGTACAACAATCTACATTTATTCATGTACTACAATCTGTATTTACTCATGTATTCATGTGTAAAAACCTACACTTATTCATGCATAAAAATCTTCATTTATTCAAATATAGTCACATTATCTTCTTCTGGAATATTGTCCTCATTCTCCAAATCCCAAATTCTGGCCTGAATTTCTTGTGATTCCATCCCTTGTAGAACCATTGGCCCTAAGCTCTCATATCTAGCAGTATAGCTCTGCTTCCATGAGCTCTGCTTGTCCATGTAGTGAGCTCACAGTGTGTCAGGACAACACACGATGCATTGAATTGTGAAGACTCCTATCAGACACAAACACATTCGTTCATTATCAAATGCACACAGTATTTGTGCATTGTGTCAGTCCTCCAGTTGGTCATTCAGCTGTAGGTCTTGTGTTCATCTGTTTACATAGGCATTTATCTCTTGCCCGAAAGCATCTACTTGGATATTTATAAATATTTAATTATAATTTATATTATTATTTATTTTAAGTATTAATGTCAGCAGTATAGCTTATTTATACCTTATATATTAATATTATTATTTTATAATTCAATACATCTATCATGTGTTGCAATACATCTACCAAATTCGTTCTTCTGGCTGATGATCTTGACCAGGGCTTATTTTGGGAGTAGAGCTTATATTATAAGCATCCTGAAAAACCATATTAGGACTTATTCTTTGGTTAGCTCTTATTGTTAGGGAAATACAATATTAGAGCAAAGGAAAAGTTAATGAATAAAGCAGCTATAGGAAAAACACAATGAAAATGACTATAGAACCATGGAAAATAAATAATCATCTTTGGTCAGGTGTAGCAGCACAAATCTGTAACACCACTCAGACTCAAACAGGAAAATCACTAGCTTGAGACTCGGTGTGTTCCAGCCCTGCCTGGACTACAGAGCAAGATTTTACCCCAAAACAAGTCATCTTTGAATATACTTGCTTTATTTTTGACAAGTATATGTTCTTCAGACATCTTCAGAGTCAGGTATGGTGACTCACACCTGTAATCCTAGCACTCTAGGAGGCTGAGGCAGGAGGATTTCAAGTTTGAACACAACCTAGTCAATTTAGCAAGACCCTAACTCAAAACAAACCAAACAAAAATTTAAAGGGTTGGGGATATAGCTCAGTGCAAAAGCCCTGGGTTCAATTCCCAGTGTGGAAGAGTATCTCCAGAACTGTAGTGGCTCTTATTTCTAATAACAAGTGGCAGTTATTTAGGATGTGGCTTTTCAAATCATTATTATTATTATTATTATTATTCTTGGTGGTGAGGATAGAAAGCAGTATTGGGGATTGAACCTAAGGCATTTTCACTGAGCTACATCTCCATATCTTTTTAAATTTTTGTATTTCAGAATAGGATTTTTACAAAGTCACCGAGTTGCTCAGACTGGGCTCTCATTTGTGATCTTTCTGGCTCAGTGTCTGAGAATGCTCAGACTGCAGGTGTGCACCACCATAACAAGCTATTTTCATAACATTTTTACACCCAGGATTTTCAGGACATGTTTACAAAAATTCTGTTTTTTAGATGAGGATACTAGGACACATAGACCTATCCAAAAGCCAACAGAACGTTTAACAAAGCAGATCTTTGGCTCAGTACACAGGCAGGTCATCAGGGTAGCTTCTGATTATTGGGTTTAGCTTTATTTCTACCTAATTTCCCTAAATTCTTATTTGCTTTCTGGGAAACATAAAAAAAAACTGCTGCTTACAATGTATATTATACATTGTCTAATAAATGGTTATAGTGAGTTGGAGCAAGTTGCTAATGCTTGATTATAGTTTACCAGTTAGCTTGTCCTTTTTTCTACCTGATTTAACAATTTGAGCTGTTGGGGACCACGAATTCACAATGGCTAATTTTGCATATTTCTCAAAGGGTTAAATGAAGGTTCGGAATTATGGTATCACCTTTTCGAGACTTCCCATTAACTCTTGGAATGGGCCAACCTCTCCCACCCACTAAAAGTAAACTAAAACCACTAAAATGAAAAAGAACACGCCAGAGTAAGATCCTTCTTATGCATAAGATAAACTTCACCCTGTTGAGTCATTCCAGGATTATTCATTGCCTGCAGTGTCACTGACCTCTGAATCTTCTGCCAACCTGGAATCTTTCCTTAGCCCTCCTATCGTTGTACACAACAACTGCATTGTACACACCCAATAAATAGTGGGTGGTTTGAAGTATCTGGGTCTTTGCCCATCCTGAAGCATTGACTTCCCAGCTCCCCATCATGCATTACTCTATATGTAGCACGTCTTTTCTCCGTCTGGTTGCTTTTAAGGTTTTTTTCTTTGTCAGTCTTAGTTTATCTTTGTTTAGCAACTTAATTAAGTAACAGCTGGTATAGTTTCTTCATATATTTTGTGACTGGGGTTAACTGAACTCCTGTATCTGTTGATCCATAATTTTCATCAAATTTGGAAAGATTCTTGATCTTTGTTAACTTCAAATCTCTTTTCTCCCACATTGCCTACACCTCTCAGGGACTCCAGTAATGTTGATATTAGGCCACTGCACATCTTCCAAGAACATGCTTGTCTTTGTTACTTTTCTTTGGTTGCTAAGGCAAAATACCTGATGCCCAAAATTAGGGAAGAAAAGGTTTATTTAGCTTACAGTTTTTGGAGGTTTAAGTCCATAATCAGCTGTCTACAAGGCAAGGTGGCATGGCACTGGGGCAACACCTCAAGACTGCAGCCAGATCAAAAGGGTGCCAAGCCCTTCTCCTCCCTTATATTGTACACAGGCCACCCCCACCCACCCACCCAGGGCCAGTGTAGCACTCACAAAATCTCTGTGCCCTTCTCTTGCACAGGATGAGGATATTGACAAAGTAAGGATCCTGGCTCCCTGCTGAGTCTCTCAGTCAGACTTCTAAACTTCTCAAATTGACACAGTGTATCAACCATAGCAGTGCTTATTGTCTCCTCATTTTTCCCAATCCTTTTTCTTTATTTTTTGTCATTTGTTTGGTTTTTTGAGACAGAGTTGCACTATATAGTCTAGACTGGATTCAAATGTAGGATGCTCCTGCCTCAGCCTCCCAGAGTGCTGAGATTCCAGGCATGTGCCACCCACCTGGACCTAGTCACTTTTTTCAATGTGTTTCATTTTGTTTTATTTTGTTTGACTTTTTGAGACAAGGTCTCACTATATAGTTCAGGCCGGCCTTGGGCTCACTTTGTAGCCCAGGCTGGTCTCATACGTGCAACAATTCTGCCTCAGCCTCCTGAGTGCTGGGATTACAGGAGTATGCCACCATGCCCATCTCCTTATGTGTTTCATTTTGGATAATTTAGATTTATATCCAAGTTTACAACTTTTTTGTAATGTCTATACTACTGTTAGTTCTATCTAGTGACTTTCCATCTCTTGGTGGGGGTGATTCCTGGGGATTGAACCTGGGGCCTTCACACTGACCTACCTTCCTAGACCTTTTTTATTTTGAGATTAAATTGCCCAGACTGGACTCAAACTTGGGATCCTCCTGCCTCAGTTTCCCAGAGTGCTAGGATTACAAGACATATATCACCATGCCTGGCTTCTATTTTAAACATTATAGTTTCCATTTCTAGAAGTTTGACCTGAGACTTTTAAATTTTATTTTATTTTATTTTTTGTTTATTTTATGGTGCCGGGGATTCAACCCATGGCCTCACTATCCTCAGACATTTCTAATTTTTTGTTGTGAGACAGATCTTGCTGAATCATTAAATTGCCCAGTTGGGCTTAAACTTGCAATCCTCTGTCCTCAGAGTATGGGGATTATAGGTATGTACCATCATGCCCAGTTATTTGATAATTTTTTATTTCAATTTTACATCTTGTGAATTTTGTTTTATTATTTGCTGGTATATATTCACAAGTTATTTTAAGAGATGATTATGTTATTTAGGAATAGTTTGACCTTTTCAGGATTTGTTTTTTCTTTTGGAGTACCAGGGAATGATCCCAGGGCTATAACTACAACCTTTTGTTTTGTTTTTTGTGTTTTTGAAACATAGTGTGGTTAAATTGCCCAACCTGACCTTGAAATTCCAGTCCTCTTGCCTCAGCCTCCTATGGGTATTCTTTTAAACTTTTTTAGGTCAGTTTAAAACAGAGCTTAGTTTGGGGTTAATTTTTCTTCTGTTGAGCAAAGTCCCAGTGTCCCATGAATGATAAAATTTCCAGTTTTGGCTGATGAGGACAGGAACAATTCCTGGCCTGTGTGAGATTTAGAGATTGTCACCTCTAATCCCTTTCCTGGCCTCTGCTAGTATGGATACAGGTATGCATGCCATAGTCAGGTTCAGCTAAAAGCTCAAAGAGGATCATTCTTATGAGTCTGCAGAATTCTCCCTATGATCAGCTCTCTCCACCCCAGCATGAATCCCCAGCTCTTTAACTCAGGGAAACCACGAGACTCCCTCCACCTGTTTTCCTCATTCCTGACCTGTGGCCTAAAAACTCTCCAACATGCAGTTGGAGAAATCAAAGGTATACCCTGTTTTTTGTTTTTATTTCTTCAGAATTCTTGTCTTTTGTTGCCTGAGGGTTAGTGTTTTGAAAACCATTGTTTGGTGTGATTTTTTTTTTTCATTGTTTGGGTTGCTTCCAGTAGGATAGTAAATTTGAACGCTATTGTCCTCTTGGTCAGTTCTCTGCACCCTCTTTTAACCTCCATTTTTCTCATCTTTTGAAAGTATTGATAATATCAATCTGTTATTTTATGAAATATATAATTCCTACATAAACATAACATCTGATTTAAATAAATAAAATATGTAAACAAATAAGTATGAGACAAGTTCTATTAGGATTATAGCAGACCCAGGAGTGTTGGTTAATACCTATACTCCCAGCACCCATGAGATTGAGACAAAAGTATCAAAAGTTCAAGGCCATCCTAGGTTGCTTAGTGACTCTCTAAAAAAGAAAGAAGAAAACAACCAAAAGATACAAGTATAGTGCCAATGCCTATAATCTCAGCGTTCTGGGTAGCTGAGGGAGGAGAATTGCCTAGCCCCTGCCACTTAGCAGTTTAGGGAGACCCTGTCTCAAAATTAAAAAAAAAAAACTATAAAAAGAGGTGGAGGCTGGGAATAGAGATCAGTACAAGGCCCTAAATTCAATCCCTAATGAAAATAAATAAAGAAAAAAGATTATATTAGTAATTTGGGGACTGATTGTAGCTCAGTGGTAGAGTGCTTGCCTAGTAGGCACAAGGTCCTGAGTTCAATCCTCAGCACTGCAGAGAAGCGGAAAAAAGAACAGATAGTATGAGCCATTCATACTTCAGTGAGAATGTGTTCATGTGAGCCTTTCCTAAATAGGTTCAAATTCAATGGACTCACAGGTAGACAGTCATTTTTCTCACAGCTCTTTTCATTGTCCATGATACACGACAGAGATTAGAAGTTCAGTACAGAGGAATGAAA
>RJWM01028070.1:0-26066 GCA_004363535.1 Dasyprocta punctata | reverse complement strand
GGGACATTCAAGTTCCAAACTATAGCAAGAAAGTAAAGAGCAGGGAGGCAAATAGACAAATTGAAGGTGATTTCCCAGTGAATAGAGACCAAGGGGGCAAAGTTTCAAACACAGACTCCAAGTCAGGAGCAGGATGAATGCAAGAATCCTATTTCTAGGGCAAATGATAAAGGCTAGGACTCAAGCAGTAAGGTGCTGGCCAAGTTGGGCATGGAATTAGGTAAAATAATGGGACTTCTTCCTTGCAGGGATGGATTTGTGGAGAGCTGGCATTGAAAAATGTAGACCCATTAAAGTTCCATAGCATCTTCCTGTCCACTCAGCAGGCCCCGGAGCCGACCCAGAGCTCCTCTCTGTGCTTCCCAGGGTAAAGGCTGAGGCCAGACAGAGGGACACACGTGTGCATTGCACCGTCGGACACAGCGGCTTCTCGCTTTGCTTAACATTCACCTAGGCACACCGGACACTTTGACAATCTCTTGATTTCCAAAACAGGTCCTTAAAATGTGGTGTTTTCCATGTTAATACAGATTTGGAAATAGACAGTGCAAGATGGAAATAAAAGAGTCTTGAAACAGCCGTGTTCTGTATATTTTTTCCCCCTCAAGCTTTTCTAGCGAATTACCACCAACTTGGTGGCTTAGAAAGAAGTTTATTTTATCACATTCGTAAGGGTGAGAAGATTGAAATCAAGATGTTGGCAGAAGCAAGCTCCCTTTGAAACCCCTAGGGGAAGGACCCTAGCTGGCTCCTTTCTGTTTCTGGTCACCCTACAATGCCTTGCTTTGCGGGGAAAGAATTCTAGTCTGTCTCCCTCTTCGCACAATGTTCTCCCTGTGTGTGCTCTTCACATCTGTCTCTGTCAGTCTCTGAGGCCAATCTCCCCTTTTTTAAGCAACACCAGTCATATTGGATTAAGGGCCACTCTAACCATCTCATTCTGATTTGCTTACCTGTGTAAAAATCAAATTTAATCAAAATAAAATCACATTCTGAGGTCGTGTGGAAGGGGCTTAGGACTTCTCCATATTTTCCTGGGTTTCACCCATAGCATTCTTTTCTCTCTGCTTCATCACTGATTTGTCTGCACTTAGCCTTCCCCTGGGCAGGATCATGGAAACCCATCAGCAGAAGGTTCTCCTCCGGGAAAGAGCTGAAGACTTCCCGTCAGTTCCCGTGACTGTCTGGGATTTCCAGGACCTGCATGGGCTGGCACAGCTGCAGGGACGCTAGGCCAGTGCACACTTGCACACTCTTCCTGAGGTGGGTTCTGTGCCTCAGAACCAGAGCATTACGGGGAGCACTACGGGGTGCTCTAGTGTGCATCCTGAATGTCCCCCAGGGCACATGTGTCACAGGCCTGACCCTCAGCCCCATTACTACTGGAAATGTTGAAATGTTTAGTAGGTGGGCCTAGCACTTGGGAGTTAAGTTGTCAGAGGCATTCTCCTGAAGGGGACATGGGGACCTTGTCCTCATCACGATTTCTGTGTTTTTTGGCTGCCATAAATCGGATGGGTCTCCTCTATCACAGCATCCTGAGCCACCATAGGTGCGAAGCAACAGAGCCGAGGCGCCATGGACTGAATTTCCAAAACTGTGAGCCAGAATGTACTTTTCCTCCTTTTGAGTTGATCATCTCAGATGTTTGCCACAGAAAACTAACAACGCAGGGCCTGGTGGGGGGTGAGCAGGTGATAATGAAAAACCTTCCTCTTGGGAATTTTCTCTACTTACTGTTCCGTACACAAGAAGGCTTTCCAAATCTGAATTTCCAGTGGTCGGAGGCTAATCACACCCTGTACAAGTTAATCATATACCAGGCTGCCCCTCTTGACTGCTATCCCAAGGCGCTTGCCGATTTCCCAACTACTCAATGAGAGACTTAAAAACACTTGGCCCCCCGGGTGCATTTCATAATTCCGTGTCTGTCATTTTTGGCATTTGTGTCTTTTAATCGAAGGGTTAGGAAGAGGCTTCGTCAGCAAGCCAGCAGTTTAGGCATCCTTCCTCAAGGGGGCGCTGCTTGCAGCGTAAACTGAAAAGCGACTGGTGATCATCACGGTGGCATGGTGCTGAACCCAGTGGCACCGCACTGCTCTGGGGACAGAGGTCTCCCGTGCCGGAGACCCGGAGGCCACCTCTGTCTGCCCCTACTTCCCGCCCGCCGGTCTGCGGCCCAGCGCGAACCCTGCCCGTGCTCCCCTCGGAACTGCTCCCATCTCCCCGCCCGCCCACGGCTTCCGTGCGGTTTCAGGTTTATAAGCAGGCGCTGTCTGCACTCACTGCCCTGCCTGCGTTCCTTGTCCCTCCGGTCGTTCTTCACGTTGCAGCCAGAGTGGTCCCTGTAAGGCGGGAATCCGAACCCGTTCTCCCCTCCTTGATCTTTCAGAATAAAGGTCGAGTGTCCCAGCAGGACAGAGACTGCTGCCTCTTCTTGGAGCAGCTATTTTGTTGTTGTTGTTGTTGTTGTTGTTGTTGTTGTTGTTGTTGTTGTGTATGTTTTGGGTACAGGGAATCGAACTCAAGACCCTGCGCTTGCCAGGCAGGCGCTTATGTCACTGAGCTCTATCCCCGGCCCGGAGGCCTCTTCTTGACCAGGTTTTTGGTGAACTTCCTCTCTGATCTCCCCTTTCCCAGGAGGTTTATCTCCAAATATCCAGAAATACTTGCAATTCCCCGAGTGTTTCCTCTTCTCCTCCTCCCGCCCTCACCCCGGCCAGCTCGGGCCTGCTTTCTGGGCTGCCCCGCCGGAGACGGCCTTCCGGGCAGTGCTCACGCTCCCCTAGACGCAGGGTGCCCCAGGGTGGCGGCTCCCTGCCGACGTCCTCGTCCACCTCTCAGAGGTCCCCAGACAGCGTGGCCCTGCCCCACGCCTCTGGGTAACGTGGTGTCTCCTGAACCCAGCTTTGCCGCGGGGCTTCCCCGACTCCCTCACCCACTCCGCCAGGGGGGCGCCACCCTGGCCGATCTGTTAAACTGGGGTGCTGGGAGAGATTGTAAGACACACCCCTTGGGGATCAGTTTTGATGGGTGCCAAATTCACTTAGTAATCCAGGTAATATTTTAATATTATACTTTTAAAAATAAAAAATTAATTCAAAAAAATTCAAAGTGTCAAAGATAGGATCAGTAAGAACTCTTTCCAACATTTAATAGTTTTAGATGTTGATTTTTTAAAAGAAGAAAGTTCTGGGCCAGGGATATAGCTCAGCAGCACAGCACCTGCCTGGCAAGTGTGAGGTCGTTAGTTGAATTCCAGGTACAAAAAAGAAGGAAAGGGAGAGGGAGGGGAGAGTGGAGAGGAGAGAGGGCAAAGGAGCAGGGGAGAGGGCCGAGAGGAGGGGGGAGGGAGAGGGAGAAGAAGAGGAGAGCTCTGAAACGGGATGATCTAAAATCTAGTTAGAAAAGGAAAAATAAAGCCTGAATAGCAGAAGATAATGTTGGAAACAGGACAGAAATCAGTTAAACAGAAAGCAGACCATAAGAGGGTTTCTTTTGCCCAGGCGTGGTGGCGCACGCCTTTAATCCCAGCACTCAGGAGGCTGAGGTAGGAGGAGTGTTGGAGTTTGAGGCCGGCTTGGGCTACAACGTGAGTGCAAGGCTGGTCTGAGCTACATAGTGCGACCTTGCCTCAAAAAGCCAGGGCTGGGAGTTTGGCTTTGTGGCCTAAGCACCTGTCTGGCAGGTGCAAGGTTTTGAGTTCAATCCCTGGTGCCACAAAAAAAAAAAAAAAAAAAAAAAAAAAAGAGGGTTTCTTTTTTTCCAGTTAGAAACCCTCCCACAGGTAACACAACAATGCTAGAAAAATGCATGAAACCAGATACCCAGGGACTGGGGAGAATGAATCAAAGCAAGCAAACCTTGGGGGAGGCCGAAACTCACAGGAAGTGGAGTTCCCTGTCTTCAGGAGTCAGGGAGGAGCTCACTGTCTTCAGCCTGGCTCTCAGAGCAGTGACTGTCGTGGGGTATCACACGTCAAGAGAAACTCCCAAAGCTGTTCGCTGTTTTTCTGACTCACGAGAAAAGGGAAAGTGTCCGGGATAACCAGGGCTGATGGCAGGTAAGAGATCCAAGAAAGAAGAGGGTGCTATGGCTTATAACCAAACCGTACGCTTTCACAGTGGGGCTTCCGGAAACGGAGTGAGCAGTGAGGGCGACGTAGCTGACTCACTGCTGGGACAGGGAGAGCCTGCGCACGTGAGGCGTCGCTTGGAAGGGTCTCAATCCCTCCCAGCTCCCTTTCCCCGGCTGCGTCCTGGCCACCGTGGTGTGAGCAGCTGCCTTCCACCCAGGCCCTTTCACCAGGCCGCTGCTGTGCTTAAACTCACTGAACCTGGACGGAAACTTCTGAAACATGAGTCAAAAGAAACCTCTCTTGCATCAAGCTGTGGATGTCAGGAACTGTGATCAAAGAATGAGCGAATGACTAAGACAGAGATCGTGAAATGGGGATCATAATTCCCATGTCAGCTCTGGATAAGTCAGTGGTGACCACTGAACCCTGGATGTGGGGAAGAGACCTGACCGCCCAGACTTGGAGCGCTGCTGGGACCAAGCCTTAAATCTAAATCCAACCAAGCTTGCAGATAGGAGAGCATCTCACACCGGGCAAGATGAAAACAGAGCTGAGAACCTCCACAGCATATCTTTGAAAACGTTTGGGCTATAACCCAGAATTAAATGACATGGAGACCCTGGAGATGCGAACTGCTCCAAAGGGAGAAGACAAGCAGCTGGGACCAACCCCGGAATGACCCTGACACTGGAATTATTATTCACAGACCTTGAAACTGTTACTTAAACCATGCTCAGTGAGGTAAAGAAAAAAGCCAGCAGCAGTGAATGAAAATAGAAGAACCCTCTCCTGAGAGAGCGTGTATATAAACAAACATCACGCTGAAATTTTAGAACTGAAACATAAAAATGTATGAAATACAATCCACAGTAGATGAATTCAATTGACAGAAAATGATGCAGAAAAACATGTTGTAAAAATAATGACAGATATTCTCATTTGATGAAAGACATAAATTGGCAGATTCTAGAAGCTTAGAGCACCCCACACAGGATACATGTGCATGAAGTCATGCTTAGGAATTTTGGAGCAGATTTCTGTAACTGGAACTAAAAAGAAAACTTCAAGGGGAGCGGTTTTAAAGGTCCCAGACCTTTGATGAGAAACTGTGGCGTCAAAACCTGGAGTGACATCTTAAAGTGCTAAAAGGAAGGAGAAACTGTCAAGGTACAACTCTATTTCAAGCAAGAAATTCTCGAATGCTGATAAACCAAAGATATTTTTCAATGGAAAGCTGAGAGGAATTACCTCCACCAGATCCAGAGTACAAAAAATATGAAAGGAAGATTTTTCAGCCTTAAGGGAAATAATGTTGCATAAAAATTCAAGTCTTCAAGAAGGAAGAAGTAACACCAGAAATGGAATATACCAGGAGAACAAATGCTTTCCTCTTAATTTCTGCAAAATAGCATATTTATAATTCAAAAAGTGTCTTGCTGCATTTACAGTGTGAGTGGATGCTACACACAGATATACATTAACAACAGCACACAGGTGCCAGAGCAAGAAACACATAGACACGCCTCCAAAGGGTTTACATGTTAAAATGCAGGAATAGCAACTCTTAAGGAGACCAAAAAAAAATTTTTTTTAAATACTAACATTAAATCCTTGCAGCAAATAACTAGAGCTGATAAATATTATAAAGTCACATGGTACAAAATTCTTGCACAAAATGTATTATACTTTTATATACTAGCAGTGAGGCCTGGCATACTAGGCACATACCTCTAATCCCAGCACTTGGGAGGCTGAGGCAGGAGGATCACCATGAGTTCAAGGTGAGCTTGAGCTATATAGTGAATTCAAGGCCACCCTGGAATACACAGACAAACCCTGTCTCAAAAACAACAACAACAGCAACAACAGAATCTCCCAAATAAATAAATACTAGCAGGAAATATTTGGAAAATAAAGCTTAACATTTATGTTTACAGTAGCACTGAAAAAATCAACTGTTTAGGAATACATTTAACAAGATAGATATGTACAACATGTAACTGAAAACCTTAAAACACTACAGAAATTGAAAGTACCCAAATACATGGAGTGATATACTATACTCATAGCTTAAGAGACCCGAAATGGCTAACGCAACAGTTTCTCCAAACTGATCTAGGATTTAATACAATCCCTACAGTAATTCAGCAAACTCTTTGGAGAAACTGTTCAGTAGATTCTAAAATTATTGTAGCACTGCAAATGACTCAGGATAACCAATGATGAAAAGAAAAGAACTTTGAGGATATTATTGATACAAATAATCCTTACAAATGTATTGCAGTAATCAAGATGGTGTGATAATTGAAAAAAGTAGACATGTGTATAAATGGAACAGGATAGAGTCCAGAAGTAAATCTGCACATATAAGGTCAAACGAGTTTCTACAAAGATGTGAAAATAATCCAGTGGGAAAAGGAAAGTATTTTCAAGTGGTGCTGAGATATTTGGGTATCCGTATGGGTGCTGGTGAGAAACATATATACCTCTCATCATGCACAAATATTAACAGTGAGTGTAGACACAAAGTATAAGTTAGAAATATGAAACATCCAGAACAAAACAGAGGAGAACGTTGTCATGACTTTGAGGTAGGCAAAGATTTCTTAGATAGGATAGGAGTATACAAAACTAGATTTATCAAATTTAAGATATTCATTAAAAGAAACCATGAAAGAATAAAACAACAAACTACAAAATAAAACATCTGTCTCCACCATGCAGAGCATAACGAACACCTATGATTTAATAAGAAGACAAAAGAATCAATTAAAACACAGGCAGAAAACTTACAAAGATTCTTCACAATAAAGATAGCTGAATGGCTTACCAATATGTGAGCAAATGTTCAACATCACTATTGACTGAAAAAATGCAAATTAAAATTTCTATGAGAGGCTGTCATAGACCCAGTAGAGTGGTCAACATTAAGAAGTCACCTCACCAAATGGAACTGTCAGATACCATGAATGGTAATATAACACAATATGACAACAGCCACTGTTTGGTAATGTCTTAAATACTTCTTCTATATGTATTTACCATAAGACCCAGCCATTCCATTTCTAAGCATTTCCCAAGAGAAATGCAAACACCAGCCCACTCAAAGGCTTCGACATCACTGTTCATCGGAGCTTTATTTATAACAGCCGAAGTAAAATCCATAAGCAGCTTAAATGTTTACCAGCAGGAGAATGACAAAACCAGATGTGGCCGACCTGTGTGATGAAATAATGTAAAATTGATGAACTGATAACAAAAACAATATGGATGAATTTCAGAGTTCCTATGCTGAGCCACAAGGAGTACGCACTGCATGATCCCGTGCTATAAAATTCTGAAACATTCAAAATACTCTGCAGCTGTGGAAAGCTCCTCGGAAGTCAGCTGGGCTCAGAGGTGGGGAAGTGGACCCCTCAGGACATGATCGCAGATGCTTTTGTGTTGATGGGAATATTCTGATCTTTTGATCACAGAGGCAGTTTGAGAGACAAAGGTTTTTATTTTTTTTTTTTAATCTTGGTTTTCATTCCATAGATTGGATTTATAAATGACTGTGCGTGCTGAGCACTAGGAAGCTAGTTACAATGGAAATCACAGTGCATTATTTCTGGGTGGGTCCTGAGACCTCCAGTGGGACTTTGCAGCAACCTCTGCCCCACCAGGGCTGCTCAAGCTGCCGGCATAGGTTCTGGACTTAGCGAAGCCTGAAACCAGGACTCTTCAATCCGCGCGAGTGTGGCTGCAGAGCGTTCTGTGAACATCCTCCTGGGCCTCAAGCATCGTCTCTCTGACTCTTACAGAGCTGTGCCCGTGCTGATCAGGGAGGGCGCTGGTAACACCTGGCCTTTATCAAGCACACGCAGGGTCAGGCACTGTTCTCACAGCTGCCCGTGCGTTCACTGGTTCAGTCACCTTCAATGCAAAAGCGGGTTATCCCATTGTAACACACGTCAAAACCAAGGCAGGGAAAGGTGCGAGGACTTGTTCAGGGTCATCCAACTGATAATCAGAAGAGACGGACTCCAATCTCAGCACCGCACACTCTCGACCCCTGGGTTCTGTGGACGTCTCCCTGGAGGAATTTTTAGCCTTGTGTGTGACAGATTCCAGAAACTCAGCCTCACCAGCCCTGGTCCGAGCACCTTCCTACTCTGCCACACTTCATAGGGGGCTTTATTGGTACAGTATCAAGCAGCCCTGGAGCATCGCCATGTGGCATCTTGCCCAGGTGGCTGACTCAACAGGCACATAGGCACACATGGCATCCTTTGTCAAATGACCCAGAACCAACAACGTCTACCTTGTGAGCTGTTTCCCAAGAACAGTGATTGTCACTGAATGCTGACTGGTCACTTTCTTCTGGTCCCCTCCCATGCTATCACCTATGAGAGGAAGCAACACTATGCTATGCTCTAGTGTGTCCTTGTAGCAGAAAGCACACACAGTGAAACATTCTCTGAGCTTCTGGAGATCCAAGATGCCAGCTCTGGCCATCAGGGGAATGGTACACAGTGCACATCTCCCTGCGACTTGAGAAAATTCATTTAAATCAATGCCTGCCAGCTCCAGGTAAGATAGAAAGCAAGGAGGACTCTAGAGCTCCCACTAACAGCCCAGCCAAATCTGTCATCCATTTGGTCTCTGAGAAAAAAGCTTATTGTCCATCCTCCAAGACACTCTTGATTTGTGGGGCTAAGATAGCTCCAGAGCCTCAGGGTAATCCTCGAGTGGCCCTGTGGATTGGCCACTGGCAGCGAAGCTTGCAGAATTTGGATAATAGAGTCTGAAAACTGGAGAAAGTGGCCCTCCAGAGATCTGGGTGATGCTTTCACAACGTCCACCGCAGTACAGGAGCCCAGCAGGGGAGGAATTCCCTGAAGGCAGAGGTCACTGATCACAATAACAGACTGGCATTGAAGCTGACACTAAGTTAGAGCCATGCGTCTGTCCTGATGCCGAGAACCGGATCAGATGACCCATCAGAGCCCTTTCCTAGCTGTGAGGCCACCTCAGCGAGTTGTGAATTTGTTAGTTTTGAATTTGACTTTGCGGGTTCCACATGGGAGATAGAGTAAGTGACCCGAGAGACCTTCGGTCAAGCCCATTTCCCAGCTAGCCGGCAGCGGCGTGCTTCAGAACAGCCTGCGCGGCTTCCTGGATGTCCCACTGCTCTGACCCCACAGCGTGCTGGTGAGCTGAGTGTGAATGAATGGGAAACAGATGGACTTAATTTCCCTTGAAATGAGGGATGAGTGAGCCCGGCCACAGCTTGGAATTGCTGAATGTCTCAGACTATATTTTTTTTCTTTTTTTTTTTTTGTCAAGTGCTTTTTTGGTTGAGGAAAAACCCAACCCATGGTTTTGCAAAGACTGTTTCCCCTTCATTTGGAGGAACCTTCATGGGGTCGAAGGAAAACTTGAGCTCATCATTTCAACTTCTTTACACCTCACTTATCAAAATGCTTAACACAATTTCCAAGAAGTCTGAGAAATTTTTAATCTTTTTTCTAAACTTTTTATGTAGGACAGACTGGGGAAGTTTGGAAATTGGGTCTACCAGAAAAAGTAGTCTGGGATGGATGTTTCAAAATGTCCCAGAATCACATACGTGTCAGGTATGTAGTCACAATGTGATCGAGGAATGCATGCAAAAACCTCTTGGAAAATGAGGGATGAGATGGGTGCGTTCATTAAAGACAGGTTCAGAGAGAGGCTGTAAACAGAGATAAACGCGCCAGGCTTTCTCGTCTCTAACTGACCAGCACTGCTTCCTCGGGTCCGCACGTGCTGCCCTGGGGGCTGAACTTTGAAACACTGAATTGGTGAAGCGTGACATTTTGTTTTGAGTTACAGTTTTATTTTAACTTATAAAGTACTTTGAGATGGATCATTGGTCCCTGGAAGGGTTTCATGGGAAGTCCAGCCAAGTGGACCACAGCCTTTGTCCCCCTGGGGACAAAGTCACTGACTCCATGCTGTGTCATCGCACGGTGGGCGGCAGGAAGACTAGACAGAACTGCAGTCAGAGAGAAACGTGAAGGACCAAACTTGGCCAGCTTATGACACACACTCACAGTTACCAAACTAATTCCATGCAATTGCCTTCACCCATGAGAGTGGTCGCTCTTGGTCTAATCACCTTCTATTAGATCCCGATTCTTGGTGTCACAATGGCAATTCAGTTTCAGCCTGGGTTCTGAAGGGGGCACACGTGCCAAACCAGCCAAGTCCCTTTCCCGCATGCTTTCCCATCTTCTCCAAATTCTCCTCTCCAGGTAGGGGAAGGGGGCTGCTCCTGTCCTCAGTGTCCTTTGCAGGGAGAGAACTTGCAGCCAATTTCAGGCTTTCCTGCGGGAGGAGAGTCTGGGGGAGACTGTCCCTCCCACCTGCCACCCTGAGGCCCTCGGCCCTCGTCACCCTCGCCCCTGCTCCCATGATGAGGAGGGAAACGTGAAACTTGAAACCAGAGAAGACGGGCGTCTCAGAGATGCTGGCCCAGCACCCCGGAGCTGTCACATGAACCTCACGCAGTTATCCCCCAGCTCCCCATCCGGAGGACTAACTCAAATGCAAACCGCTGTTCATCAGTTGTTTCTTCTTTGCGGCTAAACGCCCCTTTTCGGAGAAGCTGGCATCACAGGGCCAGCAGTGGGTTAATACCCAGCAACGTCAGTAGTCACATGATCCAGAACATGGAACTTTTCTCGGCCTCAGTTTCCTCTTCTGTCAAATGGGCACGCATTTTTTGTAGAGAGGCAGTAAAGTTTGCTGGTAAATATTTATAGAGTTTAGGGTATTTTGCAGCTTGCAGGACGCTGCTGGGTCCGACTATTTTCGTTATTCTGCAGCCCACCTCCATGACGGCTCTCCAGTACAGCGCTCCGGAGTGGACGAGTCCCACGGAGACCCTGCTTACGTGCAATTCCCGAACCGGAAGGCCGGCAGCGCGCAGACCTGAGGCTCCACCTCTGCAGCCTCCAGGGCTCGCCTCCGCCGCCGGAGTGCGGAAGCACACGGACAGCGGGACTGCAGAGCCCTCCGGGTCTGGCCCCTGCCGGCCCAGCGTCTAGCTGGAGGCCGCGCTCCAATGCGGTGTACAGCGCTTCTCACCACGCCCCGGGCCCCGGGCGTGGAGGCCGGCTACCCAGCACCACGGCGGCCTCGGCATCCGACCCCAGGGTCCCCTACCCCAGCCCGCCCGTGACTCAGGCCCCGCCTTTCCAAGCTGGCATTCAGCGTCACCCTCCGTGGCTCAGAGTTCAGCCAGGTCTCGGGGGACCACACAGACTACGTAAGCGGAGACGTGGGGCTCCGCGAAGGCTGAGTTCAAAGCCTGTTCAGGGTTTCAGGCACACAAGCGTTCCTGGAGCCACCTGGGGTCTCCCTGCAGGCCCCTGATCTCAGGGTGACCCACAGCAGCCCCTTTGCTGCAGCACTGTGCCCACGCCCTGCCACCTGCTCAGCGCCAGCCCCGGCCCCGCCCGCCTGTCCGCATCTGTCTGCCAGGCGCGAGGTTGTGAGTTCAATCCCTGGTGCTGCCAAAAGAAACTCGGGGACATCCGTATAGTAGTGGGGCAATACGGCAAACTTTTTGCAAGTCACACTGTGGGGCATATAACACTCACTATTGAGAAATGATTGATTTTAATTCCAGAAATTTTAATATATTAAACAGTGTGTACTTGACAGAAAAACAAAATATCCAAAAATATTAAATGTTCAGTATGTAATGAGTGTTTAGAATAAGCACCAACATTTTCAACATCAACTGTTTACCTGCTTACAAGCTCTAAAAAATAAACTCCTATGTGAGCCACAACGCAAATACAAACAGAACTCTACCACTAAAATAATCTTTTACTTCAGTTTTCACACTTTAGGCAGTTTTCACACACGGGAACAGCATGTTGCATACACAGGTCTGGCTTACACTGCTAGCACGGTTGTTTTGTTTTCCCGTCTTCTCCGGCAGGACAGGCTTGACATCTTGCTGGCCTTCCTGCTTTCTCGGGAGGTTCTTGTGAGGTTTCACCCGCCTGTTCACCCGTCTGCTCTAGAACCCTTTCGCAGAGATCTTTGGGCAGATACATGCTGCTCTTCCTTTGTTGTAAGTGATCATTTATCTATTCCAGTCCCAATTCTCTAAGAAAAGTTTTTCATGATATTTTGTGCTTGTTATTTTCTCTGTAAACTAAGAGACTATACTTGACATGTTGAGGATCAAGGGAAACACAACCACTGGGCAGTGCATTGTGTTCCGGTGACATCACAGTTGCTGCATAGCTCCTCAGCAGCATCTCCTCTGCCTTTCCTTCTGTTGTAGAATGCGACCGTTTCTGGCTTCATTTGTGCTAAGGGTTCACTTTCAATCTTTGTTTGTTTTGAGACAGGGTGTTGCCACATGTCCAGGCCAGCCTTGAACTCACTATGTAGCACAGGCTAACCTTGAATTCACAGGTTCCTCCTGCCTCAGCCTCCTGAGTGCTGAGATTACAGGTATATGCCACCACACCCCACTTCGCTATCAATCTTATCATCATGGTGTAATATTGACAGTATCAATACAACTTTGTCTTTCTTCAATGCATAAGAGGCCAAAATTATATCTTTCTGAAATTTGAAGATTGTACTGTACATTTCACTGTTGTGAACTTGCAACATTTTTTCAAGAATCTCAGCTTGGTTCTTATGTATAGTTCCTGTGCTGGTGAATTGGTGCTCATTTAGCAAATGTAACAGCACTGGGTAACTAGGGAACCAACTGTGGAATGGGACGTTTGGGTTAATTTTTGAAATAGGTGCAACTAATCTGTTCACTATGTCATATGGTTTATTACTGCATGAATGAAGATCTGGTGCTTGAATTCCAGGATAAATTTCCAAATTCAAGGTGTAAAATGTCTTACTCCAGAATTCTTTAGTGCAGCTGAGTGTGAGATGCATATTGGTCTTCAATCATTCATCAATTCCAGGCTCAATCCTCTAAGAAAATGTATTTTTATAGCATCTTTGGAAGGTTTACTTGGCGTATATTGCCAAAATCCTCAACAGCCACAAGATGATGCAAGTCGTTGGTCAATTGTCATGTACTTGGAGGGTGTACAAATTGCTTATCAGTTCAAAACAAAAACTTTGAAAAATAATTGAACCGCAGCCAAATTGTTGTGTGTTTTTCTTTCTTGGTGGATCTTTTGTCCTCAAAATGTAGGCAATTTTGAAAGAAACCAAATTGAGTGTCATTATTGTTCTAAAAATCTCAATGCTGTATCTGTTGCTTCTCCATAAATCCTTTAGTTTCTGATGGTTAGAATGATAAAGTCCTGCTATGAAGGTTTTCAGTTTAGATCATGAGGTGTCGTGATAGATATATTTTTCAGTATTACCATTGATTCACACAGAATGTTTTACTTGTACTTCATTATTAGTGTATTTCAAAACATCTCATAGCATATCGTCTGTTACAATTTCTAATAGTGAATCGCAGGGCTGGCAATAGATTTCACGCCTGCCAAGGACCTCATGACATCTCCTGACCTAGTTCTAATGTTGGGTGGTTCAGGCGTGCATGGCTATTCTGCAGCATTTTGATCAGTCAAATAGTTATTTATGTTGCTGTTTTCTTCCTCATCTGAATCAAGGCCTTCGTTCTGTCCTGGTCTATCTGTCATGTTTTGCTAACTTCTCTGGCTTATGCAATCCAAGTCTGCAGTGGGAACTGAGTCACCTGATGACTCACTTTCAAACTTGTAAAAGCAGAATTTCATGTGACATTGTACTGAATTGGACTAATTCGACAAGAAAAAATAATTTTTACAAATTTAATAAAAAAATTATAAATATACAAAAATACAACATGGCGCATAACGTGGGTTAAACTCACCCATCTCCATGTTGACACACGTGCATACACCTTGCTGTTTATACCACCAAGTGGGTGAACTCAAAGACTGCTTCCTGTATTCCCCAGTGTGGCTACTGAGATGCCCAGCTGGTGACCATTAGACTAAAGTACATATTTTCATTGGAAAAGTGTGGTCAGGGCGCATTTTACCCACAGCGACTCCCATCACTGCTGGTGTCCAGATGGTCTCCACTTCAGAGAGGAGAGCTCAGAGGCTGAGCCCGGGTCATAGGAATTTAGCCCAAAACTGCTCAGTCAGGAAGCAGGGAGCAGAAACCCTGCTTCTATATACTGTAGGAAAGGGGCTCAAGGACACATCAACCCAAATCTGATTCTTGAGGGCTTCTTTTTCCACTGATAGACTAGCCAGTGCGAAAGTGGGGGTCCTGGATCGAAGAGAGTAGATGACCCCAATCTTGGGACTCAGTCTCGCCCCACCAAACTGCAAAGCTACACCATAAACAAGTGTGTCCCTTATTGATATAGGGGAAAGAAACTCCCAACTTACTAGATGACCAGTATGAGTTCATGTTCTCTAAAATAGAAGAATAAATGAATTTTAGGAACAATGGGGGTTATGAGCAGAATATATTTATTGAGAGAAAGAAAGCTTCTGTCTGAGAGAGAGAGACAGAGAGAGAGAGAGAGAGTCCCAAGTGGGTTGCTGAGGACCCCACCTTTTCCAGGGATTTTTATAGAGCAAAACCACAGGTGAGGTGGGCCCATGGTGGGGAAAAATGGGAACTCGCAAGGCAGGCATGAGTTGGGACAGAACTATGGTCAACCAATAAGATTATTGATATAGGGGAATGAAACTCCCAACCCACTGTATGTCCAGCACGAGTTCGTGTTCTCTAAAATCGAAGAATGAATTTTAGGCACAACGGAGGTTAAGAAGAGAAATATTTATTGAGTGAAAGAAAGCTTCTGTCAGAGAGAGAGACAGAAGGGGTCCCGAGTGGGTTGCCAAAGACTCTGTCTTTTCTAGTGACTTTTATAGAGTAAAACGATAATGGGGAAAACTGGGAACTTGCAAGGCAGATGGGTTTGAGGTGGGACAGAACTGTGGTCAACCAATAAGATTAATTGTTTAGGTAAGATTGACCAAATCAAGGACAAATGGGGAAGCAAGTCACATAGTAAGCGAGCATTCTTACAGATCAGGGAATTGGGATGGTAATTCCTGGCTTCTCAAGATGATCCATACCTAATCCCTAATGCTTCTACTTAGGGTGTGGTTGCATTTGTTTTGCCTTCTGTCTTGAGATCTGGCCCACAGCAAGAGGTATGTGTCTCTTCCAAGGTCACAAGACATCTGGCCCTCTGTGCTGGCTCCTTTGAGGGCCTAGCCCTGTCTGACTGCCTATAATATTTCTAACTAACTCAATTGCCTGTAACATTATGACTGTCATTGCTCAGGTGAATGCATTACATCAGGAGTAAATGGGGAAGCCAGTCACGTAGCAAGCAGGCATGAACCCAGAATAGGGCCTTTGCTGGTAAGGGTTGGGTTAGTGGCTCCTTCTGGTTTCCTCAAGGACATGGATACCTATTTAGAATATCAATCCCTGATGTTTATCCCTGATGGGTGCATCTGTTTTGCCTTTTGTCTTGAAAGCTGGCCTGCAGCAGAGGTGTCTGTCTCCTCCAAGGTCACAAAGTATCTGGTCTTCTGCACTGGCTCCTTTGAGGACTGTCTGACAGCCTATAATGTTTCTAATTAACTCAGTTGCCTATAACACTAGTAGGATACATACTCCCTCGAGATTGAACTGTACAAAGATTCAGGATTTTGGGGGCCGGTGGATTAGGCATTTGGCAACATCCCTTCTAAAGAAGAGAAAGAAAAGCAATTGCATCTCCCTCCTCCCACCACTGAGAAGGAAGCGCGCCCCTGGACGGGCTCTTTGGCACTGGGCTGTACCGTGGTTCTGGAATGCTGCTCTTTGGGTGTGGCCAGGGAGGGAAAGGGTTCCACGCAAGGTGCAGGCAGCAGTGGACGCATTCCTCCTAACAGGCTTGCAGTTGGACAGTCTTCTCATTAGAAGAGGCATCTGTGATGGAGAAAGACCTTTGGATGAGCCCCACTAGAAGAATCGCCATCAAGTCCCCTAGGTTCTGGAGCAGAACCATGGAACTCACTGCAGAGAACTACTTCCAAACGCAGACCCTGACGTGCCCTGGGATCCAGTGGAGATGGACGGACTCATCACCAGGCACCTAATAACACCATGGCTTACCCGCCCGCAGCAAGCTGAACTCTGCGATCCGTGAGCTACACAGCTACGCAGCTCAGCGGCCAAACGTCACGAGGTAGGAGTGGTCCCCTGGCATCAGCAGCAAGCAGACCCAAAGGCTCAGATGCATTACAGGGCAGGTGGCCAGGGCTGCACAGCGCACACTGTCCACGGCCTGCAGATGGTGGCCTCTTGCTGTGTCCTCACCTGGCCTTCTCTCTGTGTTTGCGTCCCTGATGCATTTTATTCTCTTAAAAGGACAAAATCAGTCCTCGTGCATTAGGGTCCCACTCTTATGATCTTACTTAATCTTAATTATCTCTTCAACCGAAGGCCCTACCTCAAAATACAGTCGCGGTAAGGCCTAGGATTTCTACTTATGAAGTTTGAGGAGTACGTAATTAGGCCCTTAGTGGGCACGAAGGCACAAATGGACAAAAAAGACGCAGCCACATAATGATCAGTGTTGACACAGTGTGGTCACAGACAGAATGGTCCATGTGACGGGAAGGGTGCACCCCTGGACTTGCAGCAGGGTCCCCCACCATGGCTGTTGTAGCCACACTGTCAATGCCAGAGGTGAACGGGGCCAACCGGACTGGCCGTTCCCTGAGTGACCACATGGCAGCCGCTGATTGCACTTGAAACTCCATCATGGAAGAAGCAATAATTAATGTCACAGGGTTTGTCTTTGCTACCCACAGGGTCTCCATCAGCACCACTGTCTGACAACTACTGAGTGTTCAATCCCCAGACAGGGGGCCAGGAAGGCTGTGGGACTCCCTGGTTCTGTCACATCCAGCACCTGCTCAGAAGTCACCAGCCTGAAAGACAGAGCTACGGTCTCCTGATGCGTATTTGGGGTCGAGCTCCTAAGCTACTCAGAGGATGAAGACGGCATCATGCCAGCTGCGGTGTACATGAAACCATGCCCACCATGTGTTGATGCAGCCACGGTAAGTACTGTAGACCTAGGAAGAAAAGCTGGATACAGAAACGGGCCTGTTCCCCACCCCCACCAGTGACCCACTTACAGAATGTGTAAGCTTTGTGCTTGTAGAGTTTCAGGATTTCTGAATCTAGAGGTTCCAGTTGCCAGAGTGAGGAAATGTTTCCCAGGGACGCATGAAAATTAGCATGGGAATTTCATCTGGAGCTTTAGTTCAGTAACCACAGGGACCGTATGCAGGAGATCAGCAGGTGAGTGGAGGGACTCACTGACAGGGCAACAACCTAATCTGTAGAAGAAAGAAAGGAATCATAACAATATACTATAATGAAAGTTGTATGAATGTCCTCTTTCTCCCTCTCTCTCTCTCTCATCTGTCTTATCATACTGTACTCACTCCTATTGTGAGGATGAAAAATGAGATCTATGCAATAAGGTGTGTGAAGTGAATGGTGTGGGCATTGTGGCATAGTGTTTGGCTACGACTGACCTCCTTACTTGAACATAAGCACTACAATAGCCAACAGTTGCTATGACAATGCATGCAACTGCTAAGTGACTAATGGGAAGGCAGCATATACAGCATGGAAACTGGGCAAAGGAATGACTTGTGTCTCAAGCAGGATAGAGGAGGATGGGGCAAGATTTCATTCTGTTACTCAGAGTGTGCACAATGTAAAACTAATATATTGTTTATTTCTGGAATTCTCCATTGATATTTTCAGACCACAGCTGACTGCAACTGAAAAGACAGAAAAAAAAAACCACAGATGGGGAGGCGGCTATCTTCTATGCCCAGTGCCCTTCTTTATCTTGGACAATTCCAGTGGATCATGAGGAATCAAAGTCTCAATTGTGTGCGCAGTGTCCTTCTGCCCACGCCTGGCTTCCTCACCTCTCTACAGCTGTGAGCTCACATCTGGAACTGTCCTCCTCCCTCCGTGGGCGCTGGTGCCCCGCACCTGCTCGGAAGATCACCCAGGCGCATTGTGATTGGCCGAGCCGCATCCCCAGCAGCATAAAGGGAGCCTAAGCAGTGCTTCTCAAGGTCATTGCTATGAGCAGTCAAGCACAGTGTCTAGTCTGTCTTCTTCTGATATTTCTGTTCATAATAAAGCTTGGGCTTCTGAAAAACATGTCCCAGGACCTGTCTTGTGACATTGTGAATGTAGAACAGCCAAAGCAGTTCAGTTAGCAGCAGTTGTTCTTATAAAGGTCAATAGGATGCTTCGTGGGGATAACACATTCTCTGAGATACATTATGCAAAATGTGAAGATAAGAATTGTGAAAGAGTCCTTTTAAAGTCAGTGTATCCTATTCAATAAATACACTGAGATCTATTTTATTGGCTCACATTGCATTTCTTCTAACTATCATCAATTATGATATAATCCTCTGTGGAAGATCTGTCTCATGTGTTACAAAAATATACTTCTAAAAACTTACGATGAAACTGTTTTGGTGAAAACTTACAAAAATCAATCATGACAGATGGGAGTTTTCACCATTCTTTTAAGGTTTATGTGAACAAGATCAATGGAAAACTAAACAGTCATAACACCTACCCATGTTTTCAAGAAATTAATACAGAAGGGGAAAGAGACAGAGAGCTAGAAAGTCCAAATATGTAACAGACAGCTTCCACATTTGGCAGGGAGGACGCCATCCCTGCCCCCAGCACAGTAGCTACATATTCTAGGTCTTTCTGGTAGATTCCGCAGTTCCAGTATTGGGACCTGGCATCCTCAGAAGGCCACGCAGAGCCGTCTGATAACCCGTCCTCTCCGAGGGAAGAGTCGAGAACCCAGGCCCTGGACTCTGATCTTCCCACCCATTCCGCAGTGCCCTCTGAGCCCGGGGCCTGCAGGGTGCTTGGCTTCCTGACCCGGGGCTCCAGGCTGGCACCTTCTGAAGTGATTCCCAGAAGATCCAGTTCCTGGCAGTTACACTTTTGCTTTGCTGCCAGGTCTAGTTTTGCCCAGAGTGGCAAGTTTCTCACCACAAGTCTCCACTGGTTTTCCCCCAGAGGGAATTTCCCCTGCCAGGTACAGGGACCTCAAATCCCAGCCAGCATCTTCGCCGGGGGGCCACCGGCTCGCTCTCCTGGCTGACCCACACTGCTGTTCTCATCCTCAAGGAAAGAGGCCTCATATGATCACCAGAACTTCTGCCAGGGGTGTGCGGGCAAAATTTAGGCCAAGGGCCAAGGCAGCAAGCCCCAGGCAAGGGCAGAGATGTGAAGGCGCCAACAGTCACACGGCCCCCAGCTGTCTCACCCCTGTGCTAGGGAAGCTGTGAGTCTCAGTCGCCCCCCTGAGCTCAGGAGGCTTCAGTGATGATTTCCGATGTGGGGTGTGCGTGTCCTCAGTCCTCTCCCTGACTTGCTCCGCGCCGTCTCTCTCATGTGCCAGCCTTGGAATAGCTCCGAGAGCAGAGGCGGCCAGGTCTTTTGCCCGCAAGAGAAAACTTCAGTTCCTTCTTTCCAGGTTGTACCCCCAAAGATGTTGCTCATTCACCACCCCAGTGCCCCCCACCTGCTCTTATAAAACGAGTTAGATCTCCTTTGTTAGACCTCCTCCCTCCTTGATCTCCATGGAGGGCTGGGAATTCAAGGGGGGATCCAGGAGCTCCCGACCGCACAGAGAAGCTACTTCTCTAACCCTTTTTTTCCTTTTCCTGACTGCTGAATCCATTGCCCGCCACACATTTACAGTTGTAACTGGAGGGCTCTGGCCTCAGGTGTGCCCCGAGAGGGTCACACCTACTAGAGGAGGGCAGGGGTATAGCAAGTCTGCAGGCTCAGCCCCATACGCAATCACTCAGCCATGCAATAAGCTTTTGGCTCAGTCTTTCCTATGCTGTGACAACCAGAAAGTCCATCCCTTAAACTCAGTGGAGTCAAATCCAACAGCTCCATGCGATGAAAACGACCACAGCTGGCATGGGTGACAAACGTCCCTTCCCACCGGTGACAAACAGCCCGGCTCTGAGTGCCAGCTCTGCGGACTGTGAGCCACAGCTGCCCAGACGGGGCGTCATTTGTGCCGCCGCAGCCATCAGTGGCTTCCCACTGCGCTCCCTCTGTGCCCAGCCGCGCACAGCCGGAGCGGGGAGTGAGCCGAGTATTTACCCAGATGCTGAGTGTTGACAACATGTTGGCCTCTGCGTGATTCTAGACAACATCCTTGCCACAGCCCAGCCAGCCCCGGTCCCCGGGGACAGCAGAGAAGCAGGCAATGGCTTTCAAAGCAACCCCAGTGACAGCCAGGGTTTGATCACTTGTACCAGGTGCTTGATTCACAAGGGACCCTGTTTATGCTGCACCTGAACCAGGGTCCCGGGTTGAGCGGTCTCCCCATTGGTGAGGGTCCTGGAGCAAGAGAGTTCCAGTACCAAGAGAGATTAAAAGCCTGCTAACAGGAAAGAAAAGGAAGGGAATGAAAGAGCAGCCTCATATCAAGGAGGCTGCCAGGTCCCTGGGCGGACGTGAGCTTGCTTCTACGTACAGGAAGCTTAACTCCATCGCTGGCCCAGCTGAACGGCCCCTCAGACCGTCTGCAAAGCACAGCCTGCGGCACGGACTTGTGCACGTTCCTGCCCACTGTGTGCAGGATGGGAGAAGGTGAGAGCCGGTCGCCTCCACTAGACTGGAACCCGAGCCTGTTTTTCCAGAGGCAAAAAAAAGGAAAGGATCCTAAGTCACCCTGTTGATGACAATGATGACACTAAGCCAGCATCGCTGGGCCGTTCGCCCTCCTCTCCCGGGGCCTGTCCTTGTCGTCCCTCTTGGGGTTTGCTGGAGGGATGTGGCAAAGTCAGGGCTGTTGCCTTTATGGCCTCAAGAGGAAAGCAAGTGATCCCCAAGTGCTCCATCGCGAATGAGCCACGTGGACAACAGAAGGACTCCAGACACTTGCACGGTAAACCAGCTCATAAAGGAATGCGCTGCCCCAGCTGACCTCCTCCCCAAAGCACAAGAGGGGACCCTCAGTCCCCAGCTCTGCCATGAGTCTGCCAATGTCCTCAAGTGTATCCCAAACCCTGCCCTGCCCCGTCCTCCCAGGCTCAGGGGCCGCAGGAGGTCCGTGAGACATGATTCCCTTCACTTTGAGTGAGGCTAAGGGTTTCATGCCAGTGTCTTCACATGATGGGAAGCTGTGGAGAGAAGGCTTTAGCAGAGTGGCCGGCGATGCAGCTGCCTGCAGAGGAAAGCGAAAGACAGGAGCGTGGACGGGGGAGGGGTGCGGAAGGCGTGGAGGAGCACAGCGCTTCACTCAGGGCAGCTGGGTAGTACCGATGGTTGTCGGCATTGATTGATTTACTATGTCCCTGACACACTCAAAGTGTTTAAGTGATATATAGGCACCCAATTCAACAGGCACTGCGATGACCCTTGTTCTAAAGAAGGAACTGAAAATCTAGAACAAACAGACGATGTTCCTGTCGAGCCTGCTGGCTGCAAAATCACATGTGCTTAACAACACTATGCTCTGGGTAGACCAGATGGACGGCTAGTTCAATCTATAAATTCAGGTAGTAACAAAGGAGCTGGAAAGAATTGAATGCATTTTTTGGAACCATGTAGGAGATAAAATGAAGTTAGAATTCGGCTGCATATTGGTCACAGGGATGTGGGGAGACAGTGTCAGGGACATTGCTGGGGTGGCAGTGACACCAAGGATGACACTCTTCAAGATGTGAGGTGATAGAAGATAATCAAGGTTTTGCCTCTTAAGGAACCGTGGGCTCCTTCCCCGCTACAGAGCACAGACCTGCCTTAGGGATATCTGTGCATCTGGCTCTTATAGCAAGGCATGGCTTCAGTCTGGCACAAGACCCTGGCTCTTCCTGCTGGATCATATTATAATAGAGCTGTGTGCACGCAGTGGGAGGAGCTGCTGTCTCCCTTGAGAACCCCTTCTGGAGGCAGGAGAGTCCCTGGCCCTCCTCAGCCAGAACGTTAGCACCCAGTAATGACAGGACAGGAGTAGGCGCTGCTGTGCGTGGGGTGAGGGGTGATAGGAGCTGAGTTTTGAGTCAGACTTCAAACCCTACCACTCATGAGCTGTGAGATTATGTCCTTGCACAACTCACAACTCTCCCTAAGCCTCAGTTGTTCTATCTGAGAAGATGCAGTGAGATAACACACACGTGGTCCCACCCAGCGATGGCAGTCACTATTATCCTAGCGGTAACTGTAGGACACAGTTGCTCTTGGATTACTGAGTCCATGCTCAGGTCCCTGCCCCTGTAGAAATCCCTCCTAGTTACCTCCTGTTCTTGCTGCCCTGATGCTGAGACCTGTCTTGTAAGACAAGTGGACAAAAGCCTTGAGGACAGTCTGAGGTCATCCCAGACAGGATTGCTCATCATCCTGAAGATGTTCTGCCCCATCTGGTAGTAACCAGACACAGGACTTCCGTGTGCTTCCTTGGTGTGAAGGAAGCCCCAGCGATGCAGCTTGCTGGGTGAGAATGAGTGTTTACGGGATGAAGAAACCTATTTGAAGAAAGTCTTAGAAAATGGGAAGTATTTTTTTCTATACAGAAAATGGATTAAACGACTTTTTTTGCATTGAGTCTTCTTCCCCCAGTGTGGGTTCCCAGAGGGCAATGACCTCCTGTCATTCTTGAGTCTTTTCTTGAGAAGGATGTGAAGGACTCTTACCTCTGTTCAGGAATTTGTGTGGCTGAGGACTTCAGAAATTCAACCTGTATCAGAAGGTGGTGAGTCTATGAGATGTGGCCACTTTGGGGAGAGTAAACAAAATAGGAGACCAAGTCACATATGCTGCTGCTGTCTAGGACACTGGAGATGTCTCGTGTGAAGTCGGAGAGGAAATAGCACAGGTATGTCCCTGAGACCCTGGTACCATAGACTGGTGGTCTGAAGAGAAGTAGAATTCCTGGATATTGCAGGCTTCTGGCTATGAAACCTTAGTGCATTCATCAACTTTCCCACTGCTGGGACCCAATAACTGACACCCACAGCTTAAAGGAGGAGGTATTTAATTTGGCTCACAGCACAGAGGATTCAGTCCATGGTCAGCTGGCTCCAAGCCAAGAACATCATGGCAGGAGAGTGTGGTGGAGCAAAGTTGTTTGGTTCATCATGTCAGGGAAGCTGAGCAGGGGAACAACACCCCAGAGAGGAAGGAGCAAGGAACCAGATCTAGACCCAAGGTCGTGCCTCGATGAGCCTTCCAAAGATACCCTGGGGTGTGCTTTAGAAACTTCCTGGCCATGTCTTAAACCAATCCGGTTGACTTGAAGTTAACTATGGCACCTGGGGGACACAGCCATGCCTGATTAGGAAACAGGTTCTCATGAGGAAGGGAGTCCTCCACAGGTGAGTCCTCTTCCTCTTCTGTAGTCGTGACACCAGCAGCCTCAGGAACAAGCCTAGTTCCTTTGCTAAGATGTTCAAGGTCCTTCCCCTACCACAAACAAGCAGCTAAGTTCCCCAGAGAGAGAGGAGACAGCCATGTGCGATCAGTTTAGAAGGAAACATTCATTTTCTTGACAGGAAAGAAAAAAGAAATGACACCGAACACATACTTTTGTGGGTACTAGGAGAAAGAGACGACAAAACAAAGCAGCCGTGCACCTGACCCCTAGCTGCCCTTCACCAGGACGGGAGGGTCGCGCCTCAAAACCGCAGGCCAGAGCGTCCTGAGGCACCACTGCGCCCCTGTTTCCTGGAATCTGCTAAAAGAAAATGCCAAACCTGCCAAGATATTTGACTGAGGTTTTTAAAGAAAACATATTCTCAGTTTGGGTTGTTTTCTGAGGGGAGGGTTGGAGAGATGTGGTTTAAGGAAAAAAAAATGGTTCTCGGACAGTTATGGAAATAATGACTCCTGCCGTGTCCCGCGGCTCTGGCTGTCGTAACAGGAAGCACAGTGTGTGCAGGGTACCTGGAGAGCACAGGCAGCGGGCGGACTGCAGAGCTGACAGACGCCAGCCAGGGAAGCGCCAGGCAGCTGCAGTCACCAAGGTAACACCGAGGTGCAGCCCGCGGCGACGGGTTATTCACATGGAAGGTGGGCGGGTCTGACTTCTGGGGCTGGCCGGAATACATACTGAAACAGGAGAATCTGCTTCGCCTGATTTGCTGCCCGCACTCCCGAGAGAGGAATGCTTCTCAGGTCTCCGACGTGTACCCGCAGAGAAGCTGGGCAGCTTTATCTCCGTGCTCTTCTAACAAAGGAAGTCCCTTCCGTGCCAACCCACGTTGCAAGTGTTTGACTTGACCTTGAAGATGGTTTTAGAGCTAAATGGCAGAGAAGAAAAGCATAAACAGCCTATGTATCACTGGGTAAACCTGAAAAACAACATGAAAAATGCCAAAGAACAATTGCTGAGCTACTCATCCATCCCCATGGCTTTTCTCCCTGGTAGTGTCTCTGTGGTCACACATCATGGTGTCATGAGTGGGTTACCCTCCTATTATTCTGGGAAAGATCAACTGAGGCTATAGTACATTTGGTTTACGTGTTGGGTTTAAGACTTACTTTACTTAGTTACCTTTGGTGATGCAAGCAAGGTCTTAAATTCCTGAAGGATATGGTTGCAACAATCATTCATTCATTCATCCATCCATTTATTCATTCAGTGGATCATTCATTCATTCAGTGGATCATTGATTTCCTCAGCTCATTAACTTGTGTATCTGCCATGTATCTGACACTGGATCAGACTCTGGGTGTTCCCAGATGCGTAAGGCATCCCAGTCCTGGATGTGAAGGCATCCCAGCCATGTAGAGTCATCCACAATTCATGGGAAGTCACAGGGCAGTGGCGACTTCTTGTGGCTATTTCCGGACAGGGAGAGGAAGCGTGTGGGTCCCGGAGTATGGGACACCCTCTGCAGGGAGAACCGGAGGCTAAGGGGCTCCAGACAGGTGACTTCCCAGGTGTGAGCAGATGGGAGGGCGCCAGAGATGCAGAGTGGCGGCAGTGGCCATCACGTGGGGGACACAGCGTGGAGCTGTGCGTGGCTACAGTGCCAGTGAGTGGCGGGCAGACCCTGGCAGTTCGGAGATGAGTTTGCATGTTTTGTAGTAGCTGAGAAGCAAAGAAGATGTGTGAGTGGGGCAGGAAATAAGAGATCTGGTGAGAAAGATGAGCCCACTGCGGGTGTGCCAGACACACTGAAGGGGGGGGGAGCTCAGGGAGTGGGCACCAGAGGGGCGCTTAACCCAAAGTGCTGGAGGGAAGTAGCGGTACTCAAGAAAGAGAGGCGAGGAGGAGGGCAGAGCCCCAGTACTGGGCTCAGGCTTGGCTTTACACTGGGAAGCTGTGGGGCCAGGACCAAGAGATCTAAGGGGTGCAACTCAGCTCCCCTGGGGGGAGCACAGGGGCTGGGCGAATGAAAAGGTTTATACAGCAGCACCTCCTGTGAGCCAGCAGAGACATCTCGGGGCGAGAGGACCTCTCACTGAGAAAGCGAATCTTCTGCAGCGGGTATGACCTTGATGCTGCTGGTTCTCAAAGTTCAGGGTGGGTCAGAATCTGGATGATTCTGGGTCAGCCCAGGGCCCAACCCTGGGTATTCAGATGAGTCCAGACTTGCCTCTTTGGTTCCCCAGCACTTTGTAAAAACTTAATCTCATGTCTGAAGCATGGTCCAATTGGAGACTGTTATGGACGTGGCCCTTGTTAGATTGAAAGGATCCCCCCAAAGTCTCAAGTGTTCAAAAGCTGGGGTTTTTGGAAGATGATTGGGTCAGGGGAGCACTGGATTCACCGACCAGTTAACCCACTGATGAGTTCATAGCTGAACATGGTATTAGGAGGGGGGCCTGGCTGGAGTTGGGTCACTGGGGCTATGACCTAGAAAGGTGGTATATTCTTGTCCCCAGTTCATTCTCATTCTCTCTCTCTCTCTCTCTCTCT
>RJWM01028069.1:0-26061 GCA_004363535.1 Dasyprocta punctata | reverse complement strand
TATGGATTGCTTTGGTAGTATTACCATTTTAGCAATATTAATTATCACAATACATTTTTATGGGAAGTCTCTCCACTTTTGAGTGCCCGCTGTAATTTTTTCTTTTTTATAATTTCCTTGTAGAAGTCTCCCACATCCTAAGTTAGGTTCATTCATATGTATATGTGCATATATGCATGTATGTGTGTAATGGAGTCTATGCTTTTCTGATTTCATTCTAGCCAGTTCATTAATGAATTTTGGTGTATAGGAGTGTTACTATGTATGCTATGCCAATTTAAAACTCCTGCCAGTTTCTCCATTTTATCAATTATGGGAGGCTTTTGGTGAAAACTTTAAGGTTTTCAGATAAATCTTAGAGTACTTAATGAAAAAAGATTGGTCAGAGTGGACATATTGTCTTATTCTGGGTACTAGAGGAAATGCTTTCAGTTTTTTTGCCATTCAGTATGCTATTAACTATGGGTTTCTCATACATAGCTTTTATTTGAGTTTGGGTTATGCTTCTATGCCAAAACTATTCAGGGATTTTTTTCATGATAGGATGTGATCATTGATTTTTCTACATCTGTTGAAGTTTTTATCTTTTATTCTATTTATGTGCTATTCACTGCTTTGTGTTTGTTGCACAAATATTGCATCCCTGGAATGAAATCCACTTGATCATACTGTATGACTTTTTCAGTACGGTGTTGAATTCAATGAAAAATAATTTTTTTGATAGTTGAATCCATATTATCATGGATATTTATTCATTATTTGTTTATTAATGTGTCCCCACTGGATTCTGGCAGCAGTATAGTACTGCCCTGTACCATTCATTTGGAAGCAATATTCCCCTTTGCATTTCATGAAATAATATGAGAAGTATTGCTATTATTCCTTTTTTAAAATCCAGTACAATTCAGCTGTACATCTATACAGCACTTGCCCTATTTTTTAGCTGGGCCATTTTATTACCCTTAAATTTCATCAGTTTCTGTTGATCTAATAATTTTCATATGCTTTTATTTCAATCTTAATTAGTCATATATGACTGAAAATGTAAACATTTTTATGCATCTTTCAATTAAAAGCAAATTATTTTTCAAAATATTACTTAATGATTCTGTGTTCATTATTATCTGTTACTACACCACTATTTTTTGATCCCTAACTTAATTTGCTTGGGCTTTCTTTCTGTTTCTTTTGGTTGGTTTGGTCAATCTATTTATCTTTTCAAAGAAGCAATGTTTTCATTAATAGAGTTTTTGCATAATTCCTTGTCTCTATTATATTTAGTTTCCAACTCCTCCTTATTACTTTTCACATCACATTACTGATTTTGGATTTGCTTCATCACTATTTTTCTAAAACCTAGAACTGCACCATTACATTATTTATTTGAGCTCTCTCTCTTCTGTTTCTCCCTCTGTCTTTTGATGAAGTCACTTACTGCTAGAAAATTCCCACTTAGTTTCCTTTTCCTGTGTCTGATTGGTTCTGGTAGGTTGTATGCCAGTTTTCATTTGATTCTGGTATAGGTTTGCCTACCCTGATTTCTTCAAAAAACCTGGTGATTTCAAAAGTGTACTGTTACAAATCCATTTGTTAGTATATTTTTCCTTGCTGCTGATTTCTAGTTTCACTCTGTTCCACTATTATCTCAGAATATAGAGGAAATTACTTCACTAATTTTGAATTTACTAAGACTTGTTTGTGGCCTAATGCATGATCTAGCTCAGAAAAATTTCCCTGTTTCATTTAAAAAATGGATATTTTCTAACTGCTTGATGGAATATCCTATTGTGTTTGTTAGTTTTTTGTTATCTGTAGTATATTTTAATTCCAAGAATTCTGAGTGGAGTATTGGTTCAGATGATCCATATATTGTTAAGAATAGGGTATGGAAGTCATAATTGCTATATTGAAGAATGGCCTCATTTTTAAGTACCTATCTTCTAAAGTCAAATAATGTATATATAAGTCCAAGTAAAGCATAATTAAAATGATTCTACTCCAAGACTTGACTATTTCTGACTACCTGATTAATAAGAGATTCTGCAGACTTCTGTAGCCTTTACTATGGTTGAAAGCTGTTTAAAAATTTATGAGCTGAGCAGCCACTTTCATAAATGATACCAACACAGGAAGAGTTTCCTAATACTTATGTTTAGTTCACTTACACTAAATGGGGTCTATGATAGTTTATTAGTTACATAAAACATGCATGTTATTACTCTAGAAACATCTTTAGAACTATTAGATTTTTTGTCTGATAACTCACCACCTCTGCAGGCCTGCACAATGATGACTTTGGGTTTGTCTCTTAAACCAGGGCAGGAGCGATTGTTGAATATGTTGAAGATGGTGTCATATTGAAGCACATCTGGATTGTTGTCACTATGTATAGTTCCACAGATTCCAGACAGGATACCATGAGACATAAGTACCAAGAATGTGCTGTCTGAGGACTTGTGCTCTGGTTTGCCAGCAAATTCACGCAGCACTGACTCCATATCCTAGAAAAGGCCAAAGTCTTACTGCAATAGAATGAGTAAGAAAATCTGACCCACCAGATTTACTTTGAGCAGTATAGGAAACATATATAATGTTCTGAACAAAATGACCATACATAGGGTTGGTCAATGACATCAATTGTTTTCTATTCCCTCTTTATTGGGCAATGGATTTTAAATTATTTGCTATTCCTGATATATCATGAATTGTCTACTCAATATATTATATATTTACTATGTGAGTCATAATACTTTTTAATTTCATTTTTATCTTTTCTCTCCTTACCTGATGACAGGATTGTGTTTTCAATGGATTATATAACTTTACCTCTCAATCTGTTTTCATGTGCTAAGAATAGTATCAGACATCTGACCTGATTGTTTCCAAAATCCCTGCTAGGTTTGCTTCTCCTACTTAAACCAGTTGAAACAGTCTTCTGTCTGTGTTCTTCCAGGAAAGATGTATTCTCTGTGTAGCTCTTTTACTTAGTTTTCCCTCACTGTATTTTCGAGGCGTCTGCCTCACATTTTTCCAGCGCTATCTCATTCCAAGTAATAGTATCTAGGCCACTATGCTATCTGACCACAGAATCTTTTCTAGGTGACTTCAGATATTATTCCCAACTTTCCATTTTCTTTCACATTCTCTTTTTAATTTTTATTATTCACCTACTTTTTTATTTATACATCACTTCTCTAAATCTGTAGTTTCCTTGTATTTGGATGTTGTCTCCCCAATATACATCAATGCAAAACAGACATTTCCAATCTCATTTACACATGTATACCAAGTGACACAAAGAGTTCCTGCCACAAGTCAGAACTAACATTTGTGTTAATACACACCTAAGTGGCATTCACTCCTCCTGAAATTTCTTTGCCTAACTCCCAAATATTCCACTTTGAAGATCACTAAGAATTATTGGACAATTACTTTGTGTGCAGTTTCATGAAACTGGGGATATCTGCTGCTACAAAGAGACATAGATATAGTCTATCTAATTCCTTCATTTGATAAAGCATGTACACACACACACATACAGAGAGAGAGAGAGAGAAAGAGAGAGAGAGAGAGAGAGAGAGAGAGAGAAAGGAGAGAGAAGAGAGTGTCCCATGGTTTGTTAGGGCTTTTCTTTAACACTGTAAAGCTAATTTCTTAGTAAGATGTATGTTTTGATTGCACAGGAGTTTTGGGTGTGTGTGTGGCTCTCACCCTGGCTGTAAGATTCTTTTTCACAGTCACAGTGTAGTCCAGGTCTTCAAGCAGCTTCTTCATTCCTATGACGTCTTGTTCAGCCCCACTCCTCACACTGAGATGGGCAAACTCTGTATTGCATATGATGAGAGCCTGGCGAGTGCGTGCATTTCTGTCCTTTATTGGATAGATCTGCAGAAATTGATACACAGTGAATTTTGTTTACTTGACTTCATTGAAAGCCCCAAAGACTCATTAAATGTTGTTCTATTAATGTCTCATCCGTTGTCCAATCTCCAAAGTCTACCAGAGGACACTGCCTCTCTCCTACAAACTCAGAGACAGATACTAGAAATATTTGGGATGATCAGTAAGGAATTTTGAGGAAACTGCTATCATTTTTAGATGTGCCTCCTCCTTCTCTGCCTAGTCAAACTTATCATCCAAGTTCAGAATAAGTGTCACGGAAGCAAGGGTTTTAGCTGTAGGATTAAGGTTAGGTGAAGATTTCATTGCCTTATTCAAAATGAATGTAAGGAAGATCCTCTGTCCTTGGTCCCTTTATTAACTTTGTATTGTTTTTAGCATTTCAAATTATGATGCTTCATAAACTTTAATGACATTTTAAAAATAGTCATCATGCCTATAACTTTCAAATTGAGTTCATGTATTTACTATTTACCCATGTTATTTTATAAATATTTTAAGTTATCAATATATTTGAAATTCTCATAATTCTCAAAAAGATATTAATAATAAATAAATGAACAAAAGTGATGTATATTTTGTTTTGGAGTTTAATAAGAATTGGAATCTGTGTGAAACCATGTAACTTTTTCTTTACAGCAAAGCATCTACTGAAAAGCCTACCCCGTCCTCATCCCCATGAATTTAGTTCTTTTAGGAAGAGCAAATTTTTTTACTTTGATTTTATTTTATGCCCATTGCATAGTACCTCTGTAGCCTTTTCTGTGCACAGTTTCTGGAATTCCTCAGGGGGGCATCTCTTGAGGGTGTCAGTAGTTTCTGGGGTTTCAACTGCTCCACACTCATTTTCCGGAAGAACTGTGGATAAATTAGATAATATAAATTTTGATTTATAACTCTGTGACCTACTTTGTCACCTGAAAGTTTTGAGAAAGAAAAAGTTTAGGAAGAAAACTATATATGGAGTGATTATGGTCATACCTGTCCTACAGTGTAAGGAAATGTATTGTAACAGTAAGGAAGATTAAATTGCTTGGTAGAAAGAGCAAGAACACCCAAAATATGAAAATAGATTTGGTAATTTGGAAGGAAACATCTCCATGATTCGGGGTTAAATTTGACCTTTTCATACTCGACAAAAATTGTGTGATTTTTTTCAAGTGGTTTACTCTAGTGTACTCACTTATGCACAGTCTTAGTTTCTCTCTAAGCAAGATAATGTAGAATATTTATAAGAGTAGTGACCATTGCAAGCATAATGCAAACTACATGTGCAGCTTGACATTTCCATCTATATAAAGTAAAACTAAACAAGGAATAATATTTTTAATAATATATTTTATTTAATTAAATATAACCCAAATATTATTTCACTATGTGTTACTAGCCACATGTGGCTAGTGGCCACGATATTGTATAGAAAAACATCCCTTAATGATAATACCCCCAGTCCATACCACACACACGGAGCATACATAAAACATTGAAAACCTCGAATTCTGTACCATCAGTGTATTATTCTTTTAGGAATCTCAATCTGAATTTTGAAAAGTTCTGGAGAAAATGAGCTTAATCATTCCTTATAAATTTAAATCAGCTCTTTAATAAGGAAATGTCATCCAGTAGTAATAATACTATATCTAAGGTCAAAAGGACAATAATTTGTTAGTGTTTCTGAGGTACTCCGGATATCTTGCCTACAGAGTGGTAGGCTTTTTAACACATACTTTAAAATGTAGAGAAAGTAATTCACCCTTTAGGGATAGATCTATTTCTGAGTCATCCTGGTGTATCACCTAGAGGAATATAGTACTATCTGATATTGTTTAACCTCGTATGACAGAGATTATGCAAACAGCTAAGAAGTAATTGAGACCTTCCTTGAAGAGAAAAAAAAAGAAGAATTTACAAACAGAAATCAAAAGTGTACTGAATCCAACACAACAAATTCTATTGATGAAGGGAATGGAGAGTTACATTAGTCCTCTTTAGTTACATAAGTCCAACAAGATGTAATCTGGCTTTGCATTATTTAAATGAGAAAATCAATACGATTCTATAATTTTACTTGCTTTTTGTAATTATAATAATTCTATTTTCCTATTTTATTCATTCATTTTCATGAGTTTTTAAATGTGTCTTTCTAAACATATGATAAGATCCTAAATTCTTGAGATGCAGAAAATCCAAACAGCACATAAAAATATCAATATTTTTGTGCATTTTTAACAGATCAAACAGGAACACATGGTCTCACATCCTATTGCAGAAAATCAAGCCAATATGATGAACTATAGTTTTTTAGAGAACTAACAGAGATTACTAGTATAGTGATCTATCTTGCACACATATACATACATACATACAGTAATCTGTGTTTAGCTAAATACATATGATCTTTCACTTTCTTCATTTTCTCCTTTCTCATATTCCAGTTGTTCTTTTCTGTTCTGTTCAGCAATTCCTTTCCCTTTCATTATTACAATATCTACAGTACATTTTGGATCTTATAACTCTTTCAGGTTTTTACTATTACTTTTTTGACACTAGGGTGACAATATGATATTTATGAATGTGATTTTGATTTATTTCACTTATGACTATAGTTTCAAGTTGCCTCCATTTACCTATGAAAGCTTCAAGATTATCCTTTTTTTATAGCTGAGTAATATTACATTGTATAAAAATACCACATCTTTTTTATCCATTCTGTGGTTGATGGGAATTTTGGTTGTTTTCAAGATTTAGTTATTACTAATTGTGCTGCTATAAATCTGGGTGCATATATATCACTGTGGCATGATATTTTCAATTTTTCTGGGAAAATACCCAGAAGGGAAATGGCTGGATTGAATGAAACTTCCAATCCTAGATTTTGAGGAATCTCCATACTGATTTCTACAGCGGCTGAACCAGTCTACACTCTCATCAACAGTATGGAACAGTTCATTTTTTCCTTCAACCCCACGAACATTTGTTGTTGGTTGATTACTTGATGGCAACCATTCTTTCTGGAGTGAGATGGAATCTCAATGATGTTATAATTTGCAGTTTGCAAATGACCAGTGATACTGAATATTTGTTCATGAATTTATCTTTCATTTGTATTTCTTCATCTGAGAAGATGATGTTCATCACAGATGATGATTTTTGAAGTGGGTTTTTGAATTTGTAAGGCCTGATGTTTTTCAATTATTTATGTATTCTGGATATAAGTCCATTGTCTGAGGGACAGTTGGCTAAAATTCTTTCCCATTCTGTGGGAACCTTTTCACACTGTTGATGATTTCTTTGGAAGTGCAAAAACTTTTTGCTAAGATGAGATCCCAGTTGCTGATTCTTTGAGGTGTTTCCTGTGTGATTCGTTTTTTGTTAATGAACTCTTTGCCCACCACTATGCCTTCAAGAATTCAACCTACCTTGTCTTCCAATAGATTTAGTGTTTCCATTTTAATTTTTACAAGTATGGAAATTTTTATGTCTTAAGAATCATTTAAGGTCCATTGGTGCAACGCTGCAGATAGAGTTTTCTGATAAAATTGTCCTATATCTAATAGTAAAATTAGAATGAGAGCAAATTTTTTCATTACAAAATAGTGAATAGCACAGTGCAGTCTGCTACTCAAAGACAGTTCCTATTACACTGTTAGTACAACAAAAATGGAGAAACTATGAATCTAGACAAATTTTTAAATTTCTGAGTCTTATGAACTTTTCAGAAACCTCTTGTAATTAATAGAAAAGTAAGCCATTAATACAGTATAACACAAAGTCATGTTTCTTGGCATAGAGTTGTTGAAGTGATTATGTCTGACTAAATAACAATGTTTGGCATATATTTCAAATGAACTAAACAAGCAATTAGTTCACATTCTTTCTATCCTATACTGCATACCATTTAGATTTTGCTTGACATCATTCAATTGTATCTATGCCCATCTATCTGGTGACTGTCTTTACACAGTTCTGTATTTAAACTCATATAGTGTCCTGGTTATCTGGTCATTTTACCTAAAGTGTCCTCAGATCATGCTTGTGACTTGAATTCAAATATAGCACAGGGGCCACTGGAACTCTTTTGAAAGTCTATATGGGCTTTTTTCCTAATACAGCCTCTGATGATCATATAGGTTCAGTTTAGAGTTTAAAATTTCTTGTGATTCCATTTCTGCAATCATTTTGAATATCTTGTCTGTTTCAGATTTCCAGTTGCTACATTATCTTTGATTTTTAAAAACTGTGATTGTTTTCTAGGCATCTCAGATTTGAAGGAAAGCAATTAACCTGCAGAAAGACCAGGATAAATACAAAGGAGAACATAACCTAGGCTGCAAGCTTGACATTTGTTACACTCATATGCTTGTTTTGCTGGTCAGAATACCGCTTCTTCCCATAGACTAGCTCATTGGAAAAGAATGTTTGGTATAGTGCAGTCTCAACTATTTATGTTGCCTTTTTGTTCATTACTACTTATCACTCTGGTAAGTACTAGGGCCAGATTTGTTTAAGATCTATGAAAATTGAGTGTTTACCTAGTGAACTTGAATCCAGAGTCATTTAGACTTCCATTACTATATTTAGAATTCAATTTGGGTCAAAACTGTTCAAATTTACAAAACTTTGGACATTCTACAGGAATTTTCTAGGTTAATTTTAAAAATCTAAATCTTAGCACATGCATAGTGATTTTAATTACTAATATTTATCATATGCAGATCATTTGCTTATTCATCATATAGTAATTTGATACTATTATGTGTTTGGCAATTGATGAAGAATTTGGGTAGGAAAAACTTGGTAGATACAAATGTTTTTATTACTGAAATTGAAAGTGAATAGAATTGGAGCATGTCAGTTGTGGGAATAAGTTTTTGATTGTAGATATGTTATTTTTATGATTCCAATGTCATATTTCAACAAAAACACAGCTAGAGCTAAATGAGCCTAGAGTTGTGTGGAGAAATCTTTGAATGAAAGCTAATATTTTAGAAGTTTTTACATGTCTGGCATTACTATGTACCTAGTCTTAGAAAGTCATGTTGAAGAAATACTGGAATTCTCTACATTTGACAAATGGTAAAAATCATTATTGAGATGGTTAAGAAACTTGCTCAAAGTCACAGGATTCATTAGGTGATAGAATCTAGGCTGAGGTTTCTCTATCTACAATTTTCTGCATTTCACTATTTCTATGAACTCCCTCAACACAAGGAAACTGGATCTCAAGCCACAAAAGACAATTTTGCTTTTAAAAGAAAAATGCATCTACAGTGAAAATGCTACTTTTTAAAATGGAATGAGTGAGGGATCACAGAAAATGTTGAACAGGTTGAAATCTGAATAGAGTTCGGAAAATTTAAAGTATTAGCATGAAAGTGATTCCAGTCTTACCTTTTGTGTCATTGGTCTCTTGATCTGGATTTAAAAGACTTGGGAGAAAAGCTCGACTTGTTTCTTTTGGGTTCTTTCGGGAAGGGAAGAAAGTTACCAAGCTTTTGTCTTCACATGCGGCTTTCAGAATATTTTTTACGACCTCGTCAACATTGTTTGGCATCCTATTATTGAAAATAAGAGAGACGACTTCTCTGGCTATGTGTTGAGTTGCCTCACAAACTGGTCTCATTTGGTGGTTTTCTGTCAAAATAGAAATAACACCTTGAACATTCTCCCCGTTAAAGAGTTTTGCCTTCGTTTTAATCACAATATTTATAATGTGAATCATCTTGAATGTACATTCTATTTTAGTATCTCCCTCAATAACTATCAAATTATTTTCTTGTATCTATAGAGCGCTCTCAAATTCTTGAAATCATGCCAATCTCAATGTATTCATTGTCACTTAAAGTTTAGTTTTGATAGCTTCTGTGTCATCCATGCTTTTCATATGACTGGTTCTCTTTTTCCCATCTAGGATGATAATGATGATCAACCTAGAATGTGTGCTGCACAGAAAGTGTAAGATCTGTCCAGATGGTAAATTCTTCCACTACACAGTCAGGTCTTTCTTATGCTCTGTATTTTGTATGGTTAAAACACTCTGTCCTTACATTATAATTCTACACATATACTATCCCCAAATCTTTGTGCCTGAAATGCTTTAAATACCTTAACATGCTCACTTAATTTATGAATTAATGAATAGATTAATGAATGCATTTAGATTTTTCATTACTTTAATATCTCATTTCCAATCAAAATTCAGAACTGAAAATAATGGTATGACAAATTAATTTAGCCTAGGGTAAATTTATTACTCCTCAGAAAAATTTAAAATTCTATGGAGAACTAAAATATGGATGTCAAATAATAAATCTATTATTTTAGACTTGTCAAAATATTTTAATCAGGTAATATATAGGAAGACAGTTTATCAAGTCTATTTTAAAGCTTTTTTAATTTTAAAAATCAAAACAGAAAAAATGGTAAAAATAATACAAAATTTTAAAAAAGCAGTAAGAAATCAACACTAGCTAATATATTGCATAGAGTTATCTTAGAAGTAGTTGTTCAGGTGAAAAGATCAGGCATAAAAAAGATCAAATAATCAACCAATGAGAACACAAACTGTTCTTTTTGGTGAACTAACAGAGATTAGTGGTATAGTAATCTATCTTGCACACATATACATACATACAGTTATATGTGTATAACTACATATATATAGTTCTTTCCTTTCTTAATTTTCTCCTTTCCCTGTCCCAGTTGTTCTTTCCTTTTGAGCACATCTCTCTCTTTCATTATTACAATATCTATTGTACACTTTAGATCTTGTTATTCTTTCAGTTTTTTATTATTATTATTATTATTATTAGTTTTTTTTTACACTAGGGAGACTATGATATTTGTAAATGTGAGTTTGATTTATTTTACTTATGAGTATAGTCTCAATTAGCGTCCATTTACCTATAAAAGCTTCAAGATTATTCCTTATTACAGATGAGTAATATTCCATTGTATAAAAATACCACATCATTTTATCCATTCTATGGTTGATGGGCATTTTGGTTGCTTTCAAGATTTAGCTATTACAAATGTGCTGCTATAAACATGGATGCACATATACTGCTGTGGCATGACATTTTCAATTTTTCTGTGAAAATACCCAGAAGGGGAATAGCCAGATTGAATGCGACTTCCAATCCTAGGTTTTGAGGAATCTCTGCACTGATTTCCACAATAGTTGCACCAGTGTACACTCCCAACAACAGTGGAAAAGTGTTCCTTTTTCCCTACAGCCTAGCCAACATTTGTTATTGGCTGATTTCTTGATGGCAGTCATTCTTTCTGGAGTGAGATGGAAGTTTAATATTGTTTTAACTTGCGTTTCTCAAATGACAAGTGATGTTGAACATTTCTTCATGTATTTATTTTCCTTTTGTATTTCTTCATCTGAGAAGCACACATTCATTGACAATGCCCATTTTTGGACTGGGTCTTTGAATTTGTGGGGCCTGATGTTTTTCAATCCTTTATATATTCTAGGTATAGGTCCTTTGTCTGAGGGACAGCTGGCTAAAATTCTTTTCCATTCTGTGGGATTTCTTTTCACTCTGTAGGTGATTTCCTTTGAAGTGCAAAAACATTTTACTAAGATGAGATCCCAGTTGTAGATTCTTTGAATGACTTCCCATGTGTTTTGTACATTGTTAATGAACTCTATGCCTATCCCTATGTCTTCAAGCTCTCTAACTTGTCTTCCAGTAGATTTAATATTTCTATTTTAATATGTGTATCTTTGATCCATTTTGACTTTAGTTTAGTGCACAGGGATAGACGTGGGTTTAGTTTCAGTCTTTGGCATGTGGAAAGCCAATTTTTTAGCACCAATTATTAAAGAGGCTATCTTTCTTCCAGTGAACATGTTTACCACCTTTGTTAAATGTAAGGTGACTGAGTGCCTCTATAGTTGTGTTTGCATCTTCTAATCTGTTCCATTGATCCTCAGGTCTGTTTTTTGTTTTGTTTTGTTTTGTTTGGTTGCCAGTACCATGCTGATTTTATCACTGTGGCTTCATAGTATAATTTCAAGTCAGGGATTCAGATGCCTCCTGCCTTGCTTTTGTTGCCGAGAATTTGTTTACTATTCTAGGTCTCTTCTGTTTCCAAATGAATTTCAGGAATGTTTTCTCTAGATCTGTAAGTTATGTTAATGGTATTTTTTTGGAATTGCATGAAATCTGTATAAAAGTTTAGGGAGTATGGCCATTTTCACAATGTATTTATTTCTAACCAAGAGCAAGAAATATCTTTCTGTTTTCTGACATCCTCTTCAATCTCCTTTTCTAGAGTACTATAGTTTTCAATGTATAGATTTTTACATCCTTTGTTAGGTTCATTTCTAAGTATTTCATTGCTTTGGATGCTATTGTGAAAAGAGTGCTTTCCACAACTTGCTTCTCAGTGAGTTTGCTGGTTGTGTACAGGAATGCTATTGATTCTGGAGTGCTGACTTTGCATCCAGCTACACTGCTGAATTTGCTTATTAACCCTAGTAGTCTTTTGATGGAATTTTTGGGATCAGCTATGCAGAGTATCATGTCAACTGCAAATAGGGATAAATTAACTTCTTTCTTTCCTATCCTTATTCCTTTTATTTCTCTCTCTTGTCTAATTACTCTGGCTAATGTTTTGAGAACTATATTGAATATGTGTGGTGATAGTGGACATCCAAGTTCCTGATTTTAGAGTGAAAGCTTTCAGTGTTTGTTCATTTAGTGTAATACTGGCAGTTGGTTTGTCATAGATGACTTCTATCAGATTGAGGTAGATACCATCTGTATAGGATATGCTATGTACCCCCAAGTCCTCATACTTTTGATGGGGCTGAGTCTGACGCTTGTGATCAGTTTGTTGTCTAGCACCAGGATTAATGACGTGACTGCTACACCCGCCCAGGGGTGGAGCTGAGATACAGTATAAGGGAAGGCGGGTCTTCCTCTTGCTTGCTTCCCGGCTTCTGCCCTCTCTCTCGCCAGCGGGGCTTGTAGCTTGCAGCTGCCATGAACAGTAGCCCCGTCACCCCATGCTGCCTTGGAGCCAACTTTATGGACTGAAACTCCTGAGAAACTGTAAGAATAAACCTTTCCTTCCCTAATTTTGGGCGTCAGGTATTTTGTCTCGGCAACAAGCAAAAAGTAACTAAGACACCATCTATTCTAAGTTTCTGTTGGGTTTTACCATGAACAAGGCTTGGACTTTATCAAAAGCTTTTTCTGCATCTATTGAGATGATCATATGAGTTTTGTCTCTGGCTTGGTTGATGTGGTGTATTACATTTATTGATTTGCATATGATAAACTATCCCTGCTTTCTGTGATAAATCCCACTTGGCCATGATGTATAACCTTCTTGCTGATTTGCTGCATTCTATTTGCCAGTATTTTACTGAGAATCTTTGCATCGATGTTCATTAGGAAGACTGCCCTATTGTTCTTCTTTTTGGTTGGGTCTTTCTCTGGTTTGGGTATCAGAGTGATAGTGTCCTCCAGAAATGAGTAAGAGAGGATTTCATTGAAGGGTTTGAAGAGCATTGGCATTAATTCTTCTCAAATTTCCTGTAGAATTCAGCTATGAATCCATCAGGACCCGGACTTTTGTTTGTTGGTAAGTTTTTAGTCACATTTTCTGTTTCAGTGGCCAGTATTGGGTTATACAAAATTGTTATATTTTCGTGACTCATCTTTGGTAATTCATATGTTTCTAGCAATCTGTCCATTTCCTCTGTGTTTTCCACCCTAAGTGAGTAAAGATTTTCAAAGTAGCTATTGATGATCTTCTGAATTTCCATGGGATCTGTGGTAATTTCACCCTTTTCATTGCTTATTGCATGAATTTGAGTTTTTTCTTTCTTTTTGTTGATAAGTTTGGCTAGAGGCTTATCAATTTTGCTTATTCTTTGAAAGAAACAACTCCTCAATTCATTTATTCTTTGTATTGTTTTCTTACTCTCAATTGCATTAATTTCTGCTCTGATCTTTATAATTTTCTCTCTTCTCTGAGCTTTGGGCTTGACTTCTTCTTGTTCTTCTAGAGGCTTGAGGTGTAGGATTTGGTTGTTTATTTGTGCTCATTCTGTTTTTCTGATGTGCTAATTCATTGCTATCTATTGCCCTCTTAGCACCGCTTTCCTTGTGTTCCACACAGTTTGGTATGTTGTATATGCATTTTCATTGAATTTTAGGTATTGTTTGATTTCTTCCTCAACTTCATCTGTAACCCATTGGTTGTTCAAGAGGTTGCTATTCAATTTCCATGTGTTTATGTAGGTTTTCCAGTTTCTGAGGCCATTAATTTCCAACTTTACTGCACTATGGTCAGATCATATGTATGGGATAATTTCAATCCCTTTGCATTTACTTAAGCATGTTCCATGTGCTAAATATATGGTCTATTTTAGATAACATCCTGTGTGCAGCTTAGAAGAATGTGCATTCTGATGCTGCTGAGTGGAACACTGTGTAAACATGTACTAAGTCCATTTGTTCACAGTTTCGATTCTGTTCCATTATTTCCTTGCTGACTTTTGGTCTAGTGCTATCTCTTTGTGACAATGTGGTATTAAGGTTCCCTGTTATAACTGTGTTAATGTGTATTTGGTTTTTCGTGTCTATTAATATTTGTCTTATATAGTTGAGTGCTCCTATATTTAGTGCATATATATTCATGATTGTTAGCTGTTCCTCTTGAATTTTTCCCCTAGCAAGTATGTAGTGACCTTTCTTATGTCTTTTGATCATTTTGGTTTGAAGTTCACATTGTCTGTAAACAGAATAGCTACCCCCTGCTTTTTTCTGGGTTCCCCTTACATGGAATATTGTTTTCCATCCTTTGACTTTTAGTCTGTGAGTTTCCTTTTGAGTCAGATGTGTTTCTTGTATACATCATATTGTTGGGTCCTGTTTCTTGATCCATTCTGCAATCTATTTATTTCAATTGGTGAATTGAGGACATTTTTATTGATGGGTATAACTGATATGTACTGTCTTCAGTTTGTCATGTGATTTTCCTGTTTGTTTCACGCTTTTACCCCTTGTTTAACTCCTTGCTCTGCCTAGTGGTTTCTTTCTGTTGCTGTTCTGTGAGCTGCAGTCATTTTTGTCTCTCTCCAGCTGGTCTTTCAGTATTCTTTATAAGGTTGGTTTGGTGCACACGAATTTCTTCAGTTGTTCTTTGTCATGGAAGTATCTTATTTCTCCATCAATTTTTAAAGAAAGTTTTGTAGGGTACATCAATCTAGGTAGAAAGTTGCTTTCTTCCAGGACTTGAAATACTTCACTCCAAGCTCATCTTGATTTGAGAGTTTGTGCTGAAATGTTTGCCATGATTCTATTGGGCTTTCCTTGATAGGTGAGTTGTGTCTTTTCTCTAACAACTTTTAGTAGTCTGTTTTTAAGCTGAATTTCTGGCACCTTAATCATTCTGTGTCTGGGTGTAGATTTATTTTGGTTATGACTGTTTAACTTTCTATATGGCTCACTCATCTGCATATCCAGTTCTTTTCCTGTGTTTGGGAAATTTACCACTATTACTTCTGTGAGTAATTTTTTAATATCATGTGTGCTGACTCTTATATTTTCATTGATGCCTATCAGTCTTGTATTGCTTCTCTTTGCATCATGTTACAGTTGTTGAATTGTTATTTCATGCTCCCTTGTTATTTATACAAGTTCTTTCCTTTCATGATAGCTTACTGCAATCCTGTCTTCAAGGTCCAAAAGACTATCCTCAGCTTCATTCAAATGGTTTTACCAGCTTTAAATGGAAAATTTTAATTTCTGGACATCTCTTTGAATTTGTTTCATGCATTCTAATTCTTTCCTCTGTTGTTCAGTCAAGGTTTCCATCATTTACTTATGCTCCTGCACTTTTTTATCTATGTCTTCTCTAGCTATGCTGATATTTTTTTTTTTTTTGGCACCGGGGATCCAGCTCACAACCTCGCGCCTGCCTGACAGGCACGTAAACCGCTGAGCCAAACTCCCGGCCCTGGTTTTTTGAGGCAGGGTAGCACTGTGTAGCTCAGGCTGGCCTTGTGCTCGCATTGTAGCCCAAGCCGGCCTCGAACTCACAATGCTCCACCTAACTCAGTCTCCCGAGTGCTGGGATTAAAGGCGTGCACCACCACGCCCGGCTAGCTATGCTGACTAATTCCTTTATTAAAGTTGTCATTTCTCTCTTTACCTGACAGATTATGTCTAATCTGATATCCTCTATAGTCCCATGGATTTGTTTCTTTATTTCACTTGCTATCTTTTCAGATATTTCAGGTGTATGACTTCTAATATCCTCTATTTCAATATCTTCTGTACTTGTTCCTGACAGACTGGATGTTTGAGATTGCATTTTGCTTTTCTGCTTACCTCTTGGGTTAATATTTTGGTCATTTCAGTCCCACTGGTCTCAACTGACCATCATTTTATCTTAGAGTCCCAGCGTATGGCTGATGTTTGTACAATTGCTGGATCCCACAATGAAGGGGAAGGGCCAGTCACCTTAATTCCTCCTGCATGGCCTGTTGAGTGAGTGATATATTCAACCTAAACTGATTAGCCTTGGCGTATTGATGTACGGCAACCTTTAGCTCCTATTGTTACTGCGGCTTTAGGCTATTTCAGGCCTCCAGATCTACCTGGCTATAGTGTGTGCCTCAGCTGGGACTCTACTGTTTCACTGGGAGTCTCGTAGGCCCTTTTAAGTTCCTCTAGGTTAAGGGAGGCCTTGTCTGTGCTCTCTTCAACCCACCCGGTTTTGTATCTATGGAAGAAAGACTCACTGGGACTCTCGTTGGACTTACCAAGGTCCTACAACTGGAGGGGAGGGTTTGCTGCTGCTCTTGTTTACCCCACTGAGGTCCTCTATTTGAGGAGGAAACTCACCACACTGTTGCAGGCCCACTGACGTCCTCTGTGTAGATGATAGGTTGCTGAGGCTTTGACCGGCCCTCGAGGGTTCTTCACGTGCTGGAGGGGGTTGCTGATGGCCCGTGGGCTGTTGAGGTCTCTGGGATGAGGGAGAGTGGTTACTGATGATCCTCCTAGCCCCTGAAGTCTCCGGGGTAATGGAGGAGTGGTGACCAATGATCCTGCCAGGCACCTGATTCTCTGGGGTGAAGGAGGACTGGTGACTGATGGTCCTGTCTGCCCCTAAGGTCTGCGGGTTGAAGAAGTGGTCAGTGAGGGTCCTGCTGAGAGCAGAATTATCTGGGGTGAAGGAGGAGTGGTGAGCAAATATCCCAGCAGCCTCTGAAGTCTCTGGGGTGAAAAGGGAGTGGCGACCATTGTTCCCGCTGGCCGCAGAGGTCTCCGGCTGTTTTTTAAATTTTTTTCTTTCTTTTTTTTTTTTTAATTTTAAAAAGAAAAAAAAAGGTATAAATAATACAGAATTTTTTTTAAAAAGTAAGAAGTGAACACTAGTTAATATATTACATATTGTTATCTTAGAAGAATTTGTTCAAGTTACAAGATTTAGGCATAAAAATTGATCATAAAATCAATGACAGCACAAACTATTCTTTTTCATGAACTCACACAGAATTAGCAGTATATTTATCTATCTTGCACAGATATACATACGTATGTATGATGAATGTGATCATTATGTGTATGTAAAATGTACCTATAAACTGAATTAAGAAAAAAGCAAAGAAAAAGAACTTTGTTCCAGAATTCCATTCTCATAGTCTATGTTATATGAGTTTATTCTTTCAGTAAATGTTTATTAATGAATAATTAATAGAAATACACCTGAATATTATAAAATAAGGAAAAAGTCATATAATATCAATTCATTCAATGAAATTTCATATTTCCAAGGCACCTTTATGATTAAAAAGAAATATATCAAAAGTAAGTAAATAATGGTATCATTATTATTTATCTATACATTTTCTTTGCTAATGTTATGCCAGAGCTCCAGAAAATACCACTGAAATAGTTATTTGCCTTATATTTTATTTTATTTTTTTTTGCGGCACTGAGGATTGAACTCACAGCCTCACACCTGTCAGACAGGCGCTTAAGTCACTGAACCAAACTCCCAGCCCTAGTTTTTTGAGGCAGGGTCGCACTGTGTAGCTCAGGCCGGCCTTGCGCTCACGTTGTAGCCCAAGCCGGCCTCGAACCCACAACGCTCCGCCTACCTCAGCCTCCCGAGTGCTGGGATTAAAGGCGTGCGCTACCACGCCCGGCTTGCCTTCTATTTTAAAAACTGAAATAATAACAAAATAATAATAAGTAACATATCAGTTAAATTATAACTTGCCCTGAACTAGAAATTGTGTTCTTACACCATGGTCAATATAGTTAACTATGACACAGTTTCGGTAACAATAGTTAATACTCCCCTATTATGCCAAGCATTTAACAAGAATCTTCTCACTGAAGTAGCACAAAAACTTTATGAAATATCTCTTATACCTCAGAGAAGTTCTTTGAGTATTTAACCAAACTTTTGTGAAAAGATGGACTCAATGGTCATCAAATTAAGTTACACTTGGTGAACAGCTGTTTATAAGAGAACAAGATACTTCAGGGACTCAAGAAATGATGGGTCAGTTCTACCTGGTAAGATCACATAGGCCTCAAGAAAGAGGTAGTGGAGACACTGATGCTAAAATACAGTGTGGGAATGTTGAAATAGAATTGGATCACAGCTGTAATAAAATTGCAATAGTGTAAAAATGCTGAAAGAATTTCATGTAGCTCTAGGGTTGCTGTGTGAAATGAGCACTCTTCCTGGGTTTTGGGTTTTCAATTCATTTATTTGTATAATCAAAAATGTATAGAGTATTGATTGAATGAAAGATTTGTGAAGTAATACAATACATGATAAACTAAATAGGCTAATAACACAATAATAGCAAATATGATAAACAGTGAGCATGATATTTAATGGTCCATATTTGAAAGCTTCTTTTCTAAAATGAGAAACATGACAAGGGAGTTCAGTCTGACCATTTTCTATCAACATAGTACTAGAAGTCCTACCTAGAGAAATTAAGTAAAAGAAAAAATAAAAGACATTCAAATTGGAAAGAAGTTAAGTTGTTCAAGTTTGCAGAACATGGATTTTATATATAGAAAATGCAAAAAATCCTACCAAAATTCTATTAGAATTGATAAATGAATTAAGTAAAGTTACAGTATGTAAAGTTGAAAAAGAATAATTAGTAGATTTCCTATTGACTAGCATTACTCTGAAAAAAATCAAGAAAGTAATCTCATGTAAAATAGCTACCAAAAGTAAAACACTTATGAGCAAATTTAAATGACATATATACTGAAATCTACAAGATGTTGATGAAATAAGTGGGTTATGTATGAATAGATATTTTTTGTTTATGGTTTAGAAGAATTAAGATTGCTACTATATCCATAGTACACAAGCAATCTATAGATTCAGTGCAACTTCTATCAAATTTCTAATTTACTTTTTCACAGAAATTGAAAAATTTAAATTCACATGAAATAGCCAAAGCAAAGAGAATAAAACTTCAGATGTTACACTATCTGACTTTAAAATATGCTACACAACTAAAATAATCAAAACAGCACTGGCATAAAAGCATACACACAAATCAATGAAACAGGGGTGAAAACACAGAAAGAAACCCAAGAATTTATAGTTGATTGATTTCCTACAAAGTTCCACACAGACATCGAATGAGGAAAGGACAATTAAATGACTCTAGGAAAACCAGTATTGACATGCAGAATATTCATGTTAGAACACTGTTTTACATCAGGCCAAAAAATTAGCTACAAGAGGGTTAAACATTTTAATATATGTCTAGAAATTTTGAAACTGTAAAAGAAGACAAAATAGGAAAATACATTTACATTGCTTTAGGCAAGGATTTAATGGATATGATCTCAAAACCACAGGCTTAGAAGTGAACATAAGCAAATGGGATTTAACTCAAAAGCTTTTGCACAGCAAGTAATCAAGAGTGAAGACAAAATTTACACAATGGGAAAAATGTTTGTTAATCACACAATCAAAAAGACATTAATATAAAAATAAATAAGGAACTCCAACTAATAACAAGAAAACAAGTGAACTGAGTTAAAAATGGACAAAAGTTTGCAATGGACAGTTTTTAAAGGAGATGTACAATGACCACACATACAAAAACCATATGACTGACCACACAAAAATATTTAACATTTCCAATGATCAAGGAAATCAAGTTAAAACCACAATGAAACATTACCATACACCTTTCAGAAAGTCTACTGTTAGAGGATGTGGATAAAAGAAATCCATGGTTAAAATCTGAATACTGGTACTATGAAAAACAATATGAGAGTTCCTTAAAAATAACAAAAAAACTCCCAAACTCATTACTGGGCATATGCCCAGCCATATGGAAACAGGTGAATGCTGTTGAAATGATAGCTGCACTTGAACGTTCACTGAAGCATTATTGACAACAATGAAGAAATGGAATCAACACAAGTGTCGGTGGGTACGTGAATGAGTAAAGAAAGTGGAATACTATTCATCTATTTTAAAAAAGAGATTTCAGTAAATAGCAAAAAGCATAAATAAAACAAGAGGACTTTATGTTAATCAATAATGAACCAGATCAGGCTCTGAAATTCTAGAACCACAGGATGTCACTTATATGGAATCTTAAAAAGTAATATGCATAAAAATGTAGAATAGAATGGAGTTTAGCAGGTTTCAGTGGTGGGGTGGATTAAATTAGAAATTTGTCAAATGAAATAAAATTTATTAACATAGGAGAAATAAGTTCAAGAGATCAATTGGGAAATATGGTGAATATAAAAAATAATGATATATCGTATTGTTGAAAATATGAAAAAGACAAATTTTAAATGTTCCCACCACAAAAAAAATAGTATAGGAGATATTGCATATGTTAATTAGCTCCATGCAGTCATTCCCCAATCTATATATTGTACATAATAAATATATACAATTTTTTCCAGATAAAACATAAATTGTAATTTAAGAAAATTAAAGTGTTTGAGAATCTCTTCTCTTAATATACACATTTTCATTGTGGCAACTACAATAATTCAATAATAAATATGTGGCTTACAAATTTATAGATTCAGCGTAGATGTGGATACCAATATTGAGAATCACATATTCAATTGTCAATGAGATATTTCATAAAATGTTTGGATTTAACTTTAAAAGCTTAATCATTTTGATGCCCCTCCCCCATTTCCTCACTAGTAAATAGTATCTAACCTCCAGTATAAGAAATCAGCAAAACGTTATGACTTCACATCTTTTCTTCCTTATTTATATTTTGTTTTTAGTCTCAATCCATATTATTTTTATTTCATTTTCTAAATGTTTGCAGGATCTTCCCAACTAATTCTGTCAATTCTAATTGTTCATTTCTCCTGTTCAGACCAACATCCTTCTTTTCTTAATTATTTCCAGATCCTTATAAGTCTACACTTACCCATTCTTATGTAATCATCACAATGAAGCAGAATGAGTCTTCCCATATCAAAATTTGATAATGAAATCTCTTGGCTTAATCTAAGCTAAGCTTTCTCATTCAGCCTTAATTTCTGATAGTAAATCCACATTTTACATTTACATTTTAAATATGCTGCCCTTCTTGTGATTTATCAAAAATATCTACTTAGAGATCTCTGCATCTCTGATTCCCAAACTTGTTATTTCTTCTTGTGGTCCTATTGTTTATCTTCCACATAAATGTAACTGTGATTTCCAACCTGCTTATCACTATCCCATTATGAGATTCTACACTGTGGAAATCTAGGAGCCATGAACTAGGTCTGCATTACTTCTAAATTTAGAGGATGTTCAGTAATTCTCTACTGTATCACGGGTAAACACAGGAACAAATGAATATAGGGACAAATAAAATTTAGACATGACCTATCTCTTAAAAAGGTTTTACAGTAATTTTAATTTGTTTAACTTCTCCAATGATCAGATTTTTGTGCATAAAACAGGTGACCTGATATTAGGGTGCAGGATAAATCAGAGTATCCCGTCTAGCCAGACGAAGAGAAGGACACTGGGAGGGGCGGGACCCTGGGAGAAAGAGAGAGAGAGAGAGAGAGAGAGAGAGAGAGAGAGAGAGAAACCATGATAGCAATCAGAGAAGTATTGTGCCAGAATTGTTCATTAGGGGCTACAGAGACAGGGACATTGGAGTCACATTAAACAGACCAAGAGTATATAATTCAATACAATGGGTAGGAAAAGCATGGGAATTCAAGGTTCTCTGATCTGATCTGTTTCTTATGACCTGAATGGCAAATTCAGAATCAAGAGGAAGTAGAGAAGATTTCAGAGTGGATTTAGAGACTCCTAGAGTTGTTTCTCACACAGTACTTTACTCTTCATTTTATTATCAGGCACTGAAAAAACTCCTGCCTGGCTTAAGGAGACCCAGAGTCTTTAATTCCTTTTCAGTGTCTCTAAATCCACATCATGTGATTTCAATTACACACAGTAAGAAAGGGGAAAATTCAGCTCATACACTCCTAGCTTGCTTCCATTTTCTTATTTCTGCCTATCACAGAGCAATAAATAAATCCCTTTTCAGGAAGGGACCCAAACTCACCAGCCATGCGTAAGAGCCTCAGTCTCTTCCAGTGCAGTGGGGCTTAGAGGGCCTCAGACTGGAAAATGATAGCAAATGGATATTTCCTGAGTGCAAGGGGTGGGGACCATTGATCACATATTGTGAAACTGCTGCTCAGAACTTCTAGTTTCCTTATTTGGAAGTCCCCTGCAGCTGTAACAGTGGAATCTTGGTCCTGAACTCTAGCATCTCTCTTTGGGAGGGAAAAACGAGAAATGATAAAATACTGTCCTATAGGTTGACTCACTCTGTCTAATGTTTTCCTCCTGTACCTTTGTTCTGTCCATGGCTCACAGAACTCCTCCCCATCCTTCCTTCTGTTTTAATCTCTTGTGTCACCCCCTTTACTTATTAAAAGTACAAATATAATGCATCTGTTATCCATTTCCCTGTAAAAATTAACCATGAAGCTTCTGTCTTCTGTTTAAATTGTGTGGATTGTATCTTCCCCTCTCTGTTTCCATCATCTTAATCTTTCATTGAAGATAGTTCTAGGGAAACTTTTCCTCACCCCTTCCCAAAAATGATTTTCTTTAGCTGTCTAAGATCAATTTAAGGTTCTTTTTTTTACTGAAGATGACAGTCCTGCTTTGGGTATTTGCCTTTTTACATTCTAGCCAAGAATTCTTCATAGGATCAATTTTAGTCTGTAGTAGAAGGAGTGATCACACCAAAGAGATCTGTCCAAAACAATTAGTAAGATGGAGAAAAAAGTTGTGACATGTTTAACTTTGAAGATTTTCCAAAGGTCAGAAATTCACATTCACTTTGAAATACCTTAGGACCAGAAAGGGTCAATGTTCCAAGTGAAGTTGTAGTTCTTTCAGCTGAGTGGATTATTAGCCCAGAATTTATTTTTCCTTATTCATACAAGGACTTCATACCCTAGAATTTATTCACAGTGTCATATGTCTGCTAATTGTTTCATTCACGTTTGTCGACTATTTTACCTTCTCAGTAGAACCAGCTATTCCCTTTCTGGGTATTTTTCCAGAAGAATTGAAAACACCATACCACAGCAATATATGTGCACCCATGTTTATATCAACACAATTTGTGACAGTTAAATTTTGGAAACAAACCAAATGCCAATTAACCTTGGAATGGATAAAAAAGATGTGGTAGCATTCATGGGTTGGAAGGAGAAACAGGAAGCCAAATTGCTCTTTCCATGAGCCAGCGGCACCTGTAGAGTGGAGGAGAAACAGGAAGTGCCCTTTCTGTGAGCTTGGCAGCACACAGACTGAAGACAAGCAGCGCTAAGCCCCCCACCCAAGCAACTGTCTGATTCAGACTAATGCATACTGAGTTGATAGCAACTGAAGTACAAACACAGTTTAAAGCAATTTAAAACTAGAATTGTTTGATTGATTTTGCAGACCTAAAGCCAGTAGTCTGAGCATCTATTTAGAGGACAACAATATGCAATACTGCAAATATGGGGGATTTTATTCTGTCCTGTATTTTAAATCCAATCTGGTTCTCACTGTTTTGTTTTGTTCCATTTTATTGTTTTGTTGTATGAAATGTTTGGTTTTGACTGGTTTTATTCTGTTCTGTTTTGTTTCATTTTATTATGTCTCATGGTATGGGCAGCAATTTTTAAGATAACAAGAGGCATTATGGTAGCAATTGTTGATTTCCTATTACCCTGTTTTGATACTCTGCATCACTTTAACTGTTTTGTTTTGATTGGTTTTATTCTGTTTTATTTTGTTTGCTTTTATTCTCTTTTAAAAAATAAAAGATGTGATAATTTTATACAACGCAGTACTACTCAGCCATAAATAAGAATAAACTTAAGACTTTTATATATAAATGGATGCAACTAGAGACCATACTCATAAGTGAAATAAATCAGACTCACATGTGCAAATGTTATATTGTCTCCTTAGTGTAAGAAACCGAAAGAGTAAATAAGATCCAAAAGATTTAATAGATATTGTGAAAGGTGAAGAAACTGCTGAAAGGGAAAAATAGCTGGAATAAGGGAAAGGAGAAAAGAAGGGAGGGGAAAATATATATACCAGATAGCCAAGATAATTGCGCTAGTCATTCTATTAGTTCATTAAAAGGAGCAGTTAGTGCTTATAATGTTTGATCAATTGTGGGTGCCTATACCTGGTAAGCTGAGCAACTATCTTAAAGATAAAAATATGCAATATAATAACCACTGGTAATTTCTTATCATCTTGTTTTGAAATTCTGTATCTTTTTTCTGGTTTTTAATTCTCTTCAAAATAAAAATAAATAAATAAGTAAAAAGGTGAAAATCCCATCAAAAAAACACAAAAAACAAAAAACACTGCAAGCTACTAGGAGCCTAGTGTTGAATCAAAATTTACTTGGCTTCCCTAAAACATCTTAACAAACTTTAGAAATATGTAGGTTGTGTTCATAACTTTGTCAGTAGTAAACTCTGGGTTCTAGGGTAACGTATTTAACACTCTGTGCTGTTGCTGTCATAACTGCTTCTCTTTTCCTTGTCCCTCAAATCAGGTAACTTCTGTGGATGTACCTACTTTGCATCTGTATTCCTAAATCAGAAAATCAAGTAAATAATATTTAAAACATAAAAAAATAGTATTATTAGGGGTTCCACTCTTATAGGTGTCAAAAGACTCCAAATATATTAGTTCTCTATGTTGTACCTCTTGTAAACCCATTGTGGTAGAAACAGACAAACAAATAACCAATAAAAATAAACCCAGAACAATCTTTCATTTTTATTTCAGATTCATTAGATTTTTAAAGGAAATGTCTTTTTCCATGAGACATGATTCTAAACACTGGCACAGATAAATAGAATTCCTGGCTTCCAACAGAAAAGGAAATAACACAAATGTATGAAAGACTTTTGCTAAGATATATGCAAGTGGTAAGCTCTATTTACTAACGGGGACATACATACAAAAAGGAGGAACCCATGCTGAGTTTAAATGTTCCCCTACTGTGGTTTCCCTAAAGTGGGTTTTCAAAATGTGGCTACCTTTTTATTTACAGTGTTCTTCCCTAAGGAATACTGAACCACCTCTGCAGAACTTTAAAAGTAATGTTGTCTGAACTAAATAGAAAAAGAGATAGTCTTCCAGTAGCCTCCCTTCATTTTACTAGACAGTGATGGAGTCCCAGTAATCTGCCCCCAATCCCTTCTTCCCCTCACTACACATACACATAGAGATATTGGTACCACTTTCATGTTTTAATGTCCTGGGAAAAGATAGAAGTGTTTTGTCAAAGTCACTTTCTCAGTAGTGGGCATCTCTGCCATAGGACCTGGTATTTCAAATGAAATTTGAACCTAAAAAAGAAGAAAAGTTTGTAAATCTTTTTATCTGAGTGGATAGTTTTGATTTGGTTTGAAATAAAATGTAGTAAAAATAAATGATTTAAACAAAAAGTACCTGCTTCTCTAAAAACCATAGCAAGAAGCATATCTAAGCATAGAATGACTTTGTAAATTTATAAAAGCTGTCACTAGATCTGTTAGCTACATGGCACAGGGGCAAATTAGAGTTAGCTCGTCTGTCTGCTAACAGTAGAGAAAGAGTTAAAGTAAC